>DWAN01002104.1:0-15945 GCA_018230445.1 Heliconius hewitsoni
AATATTTTAATTTCTTCGCTCTAGTGACGCAGTAGAACGGATCCGCCACTCAACACACAATACTTCCAGACTTTGACGGATTGTGGGGAATGGCAGAGTCTTAATGGGAACGGAGTGTCTTAACTCTGTCTGCTATGTGCGGAACACAGCGTAATGCAAAAAAAAACAAAAAGTCTTAGATTGTCTATGTCTTGAGATAAACTCAAAAGAAAAAATTGAACATTCCTTGGACATTATATATAACGGTATATACAAAACTAGTGAATATATTACAAATGGAGAATGGTCAACAGAAAGCAACAATGGTAGAGCTAAAAACAGAAATAGGAAATACGACGTCTCGTGAAAATGTATGTGACTACAATATACATACATAAGAGTAGATATATCTACATTCAAGCGTTAATTAAAAATCAATGATACTGTTCGGCATTTATTTTTAATAGCTTATAAATCTTTGTAAATGTATGAAACATAAAAAATGTGGCGCATTGGGACAGCGTCTGACTGTAATAGTTGTTGATTCGATTACCATTCGAGGCAGCGTATTATTTCAATTTCGCACTTTGACAAGGCAAAGTGCGGCGTTGAACTCCACTGCATAACACACAAATATCGAATTCAGGTGGAAAGTGGACAACGACGTGCCTTGATACTATTATTTCTCTAACCACTCTGCCTTAAGGAAAAGCGCGAAGCTGCTTTCAAAAAGCATTTTTTATTAATTTTACTTGCTAATTGGCTCTCTAGACGTTGTGTAGAAGAACGCAATTTGTATTTTATACAATTTAATTTTATAATACCTTTATTGAAATGGAAAAGTACTAAAAAAAGTCTTATATTAGGCTGAAAAGGCAAAACAGTGATTATTGTAATATAACTATGACTAAATAGTCATAGATGAACATCTTACCTCACACGGTGAAAGCTCCCAGTCTCCAGCCAAAAATATATTACGTAAGTCTTAAATAGCGAAAAATCACCAAAAATGTCAATACACACTTCGTTTTTACGTATTTACTTGCTTTTTCGATGATATTTAGATGTATTTTTTAATATTTGTGTAGAGAAAAGAGAAATAAATGTAAAATAAAATGGAGGCGATAAGCTTCTCGCTGTTTAGGGTCACTCAGTAGGGGGTGGTTGGCGCATGCGTTGTGCGACCCCTTCCCGCGTTCGGAAACTACCCCTCGTATAAAATTGGAGGTTTGGTTATTTCGTTTGTTTTTAGGATATTTAAGAACAGTTTTGTAATATATTTATACATGATTAATTATAATGATTATTAGTACCTTATAAATATCCACCTTAAAATATTAGTTGCAAAAAGTATTATAAAATATATCCTAAAACTAAAAAAAGTAAAATTTTTAACACAATATAATGTTTATTTTAATTTTATTTGTGTATGTCAAAACACTTTACAAGAGTGAATGGTAAGAGAGGCAGATAGAGACTTGGATTGACCTTCGAGAACACAATATCGATGATACTGGGGGAAGGTCGCGTAAAAAGCAAGGCATGTATGAAGATTTTGATGACAGTGGACGAGCCGAAAGAGATATGAAGAGACCGTAACGTTTGACGCTCTGTTATCTAGGGCTACTGCGTTAGAAATTAAGCTAAAAAACACGAATTTATTTTATTAATAACGGTATCGTAGTAATTTTATCTATAGTTATCCTTTGTATGCATAACTGACATCCAAATTGCGATGAGCGAAACGCTTTTTGCCAACGAGAGTATGTAGAGGGAGGGGATTAGAATTATTAATTTTTAGCCTAACATTGAGTGTTGAGTGGCGGAACTCAAAACCGTTATTCGTGTACCAGAGCGGAAAAAATAAAATAAATTAATATGATCATTCACCTGAGTAGGAATCGAACCGATTACTTTTAAGATGTCAAACTGCGCTACGACGGCTTCCAAATTGCGAATATTGCGATAACGTTGTATATTTCTTTTTCTTAAAAAATATTAATAATTCCTTGTTATTGCACAGTATTTCATATTACCTAGGTCTTGGGGTTATTTACTTTGGATTATTGATATAGGCGTTGGATCTGTGATTTATGAAAAAATATCATCCTTCGTTATTGAAAAAGAAAAAAATAATAAAATATCATTTTATTAATATTATATAAATATTCTACTTTCTTGGTTAAGTTATAAATGTACTCAATGTGATAGTAAAAAGAATGAATTAAAATATGGCACAAAATAAAATATTAATTTAAAAAAAAAACGTTTTATATTTTTATAGGTTTTTTATTCATGGTATATTGTATTTTATAAATATTTTCACTTTTACTGAGTGGGTTGTGCAACAATTTTTAATACGACATTTTGTTGCGGTGGCCATATTTTATTTACAATATTGATTATACGTAAATTTATTGTTATCAGAACTAAAGTCGTAATCAAAATTTCTGCTCGCTCAAATACAGATGAGCATTCTGGATTTCACATACACTAATAGACAAGTCAAATCAAAGCTTTTAAAAATAAAGAGGCCAGTCGTGGCGCAGCAGCACGAAGTGTGACTGTGAAATCGATTGGTTGTGGGTGCGATCCCCACTCGAGGAGATTAAATATTTACTTAAATTTATATTTCCATTTCTTCGCTCTGATGTCGAGGTTAACGCGGCGTTGGGTTCTACCACTCAACACGCAATACCTTCAGGATTCATCAGAAAGTGGGGAACGGAGTGTCTTAATACTAGGTTACCTCTGTCTACCCTGCTGTGTGCGGGATAGAGCGTGAAGCGGATTTTTTTTAAATAATGAATTTTAAAAATAGATAACAGAACTTGCTCCAATTTCTAAAAGTCTAAGTCTGAAATCACGAAGATTTTCTCAAATGAATTTATCATAAAGAAATCGAGTCATTGAGTTATATTTTTAAAATGTAACGAAGTAGATTGTAGAAGTGATTGTTATAAAAACATTATTTAAAATTTTAGAACAATTAAAGAAGTTATCGTACTATTTATATTTTTAAACGATGTATTCGTAGTAAAAGAAAGAAGGTAGGGAATCATAAAAACAACAGAAGAACTATAGGAATAAAATTTGTATTTCATGGTTCAGAAATGTAATACATTAGTATTTAATAAAATATACCTATCTATGCAATAACACTCGAAAACTTACGATACACGAATATGCGCTACTGTATACACAAGGTATCCTGCTCGTTACCAAAATATATTCTATTATATATAGAAATAAATGTTAAAACCATAGATATTGATGTTTAAATAAAGATAAAATATTACATCATTACAAAAAAATACGGTCCAAATACTTGATGGACAACACATATTTTTCAATCTCAAATTTATAATATTTTATTTATTATAGTCTATATTTTACTATATAAAGTCAATTAACGATAAATATACAATTTTATTTCATTACTTTTGATAATTAAATGTCAAAATTCTATAATCATCCATCCATATCTATGGTTTTTAAGAAAACTATTACTATAATTTAAATGATCCATTTACATGAAGTAACATAATGGTTAAATGCAATTTGCAAAAAACATTTTTTGGCTATAATCTAAGCTATTTATATTATCTAATATTTAATATTTAATATTAAGTATAAGAATCTATAATTCTCGCAATTCCGACGTCAGTGTTAATAAAACAGTCTAAAACTAAAATAATAATAACGGCCTTATTAACAAACGATCAATAGTTTTTTTTCCTCGATTACTCGAGTTATCGTTTCAGTTCTCGATTAAATCTCGATTTTGTAGATAGTTTAATAAAATAAAGTTCTCTATTAAGTTTCTATTTTGTAAATAATAGGAATATATTAATATTTTCATTGATATGTATGTATTACTAAGTGAATTGTTTTATAATGAAATTAAAGATTTCGGTGAAGTTTGATGTGTTTATATTAAAAAAAAAAAAATAATAATAATTTTTTTAATAAAAAAGTATTTTTTGACAAACTTATAATCCAGATTTAATCGAGCTAGATATTTACAAGCTACAGTTAGTTTTATTTCAACATTTGAACCTTAGGTTCATCCACTCTATATAACGTTTATTACTAAGGCCTTCTTAGCACCGTTATTTATTTGGTCATTCCTTTTGCCCGTCTCTCCCATTCCGCTCTCATTTGTAAAATACCCTTAAACTGTGGGGATGCATCTGCTTCTTCCTTCTCTTTCCCACTTTCACATTTCTCCCTATCGCCTTCCATTTCTATCACAGTACTATCTCTTTTATCTGTATCTTCTTTCTTTTGCCACGGTCGTTTTGTTAGTGTATCGGCTTTAAACGCCATTGCGTCAGTTTTAGTTAAACTTTTAATATCTTCGCGATCATTAGATGAGTCTGGGAATGTTCGGTTCCTTAATCTTTTTTCGGGAGTCGAATCCGAGACCTCTTTTTTATATTTGTTCACTTCGTTTCTGAATACGGGGGCGCTATCACGTTTTGATGTGACACTATTAATGCTGACACTTCGTTGGTAGTTTCCGAATTGGCTGACTCTAGCCGCAATATCGACTAGTTTGTTTTCAGGATTTTGTTCTTTATTTTCTTCATTTTCTTTATCACTATCTCGAGATTTAATAGATGCGTTAAACTCATTTTTAAGTACCTTTGTTTTAGCGGCATTCTCGTCTTTTTTGGTGGCCTCTGCTATTTCTTGAGCAATGTGATCAGCTTCAGAATCTTTTAGCTTTAAAGAACGACGTGCAAAAACTTTCATCAATTCAGGTTCATCATCATTCTTTCTACTATCTCGGGACTCTTTTCCAATAATATGCTTTTTACGAAAAATAACCGTTTCATCTCTGTCAGGTATTTTGTTTTCGTTGCTGTCAGTACTCTGGATAGAACTTTTACTTCCAAAGCTTGAGTGTGATTTTTGACCTATTGATATGTTGTCGTCAATTTTCTCTGTACTTCCTTCAGTACTTACTGAGATTGTCCTCGCTTTTTCCACGCGTTCGTTAGAATCAACACTTGTAGATTTCTTTTTAAAAAAATGTTTAGGGGTTGATGGACTTTGAGGTGTAATACTTCCAAAATTAGATATCTTAGTCGAAGTCAAGCATCTTTCATCCGTGATTTCCACGCTATCGCTCTTTTTAAACGATTCTTTTCTTGCCTGTGATATCTGTGTTTTAGTCTCTGTTATTAGAAAATTTTCTATATCTTGTTCCTTTTCAGCTTGAGGACTATCTATTTTTTTAGGAGTCACATTTGCTGTTAATACTACGTTCGAAACTGGCTTAGTATCAACTTTGTTTAATTGTATGTGTAGAAATTCTGGCACGGTAGGCTTTTTGGTACCAGACTTTTGAATTTTTTCATCACTTTTGCTTAATTTGGGAGATTCTGTGGTTTTAGAAGCATTGGGAGTTACATCTTTGTTAATATGAGTAACTGATATGAAGCTATCCACATCAATTTTATCTTTCTGTGTCTTAGTCTGTGATAAACCACTTTCAACTGAAATGGTTTTTCGTCTGTCATTTCTGTCATTTCTTCTATCATCCATAGGTTTTTCTGGACTGCTCTTAACGCTGTCTAAAGAGTTAGATTTGAGAATTGGGGATAGGATGGGCTTAGGTGAGCTAATAATATCATCGATTTTAGCCTCTATTTGAGAAATGTCGCTATCACGTTTATTATCCATCTTTATGTGAACGCTATTTGGGAAAAGTTTACGATCTTCGTTTATATCAGGTTTTAAGCTGTCTAGATAACTGCTATCAGTGCCTGTACTTGGCAAACTGTCAAAGTTATCTTCATTAGTTTGAAGAATATTATGATTTCGGGCTGATACACGTTTTGTGTAATCGTGTCTTTCACTGACATTCCGTCTATAATTAACTTCCCAGCTTTCAAGTAATGGTTCAGAGATGCCCACAATGGCTGGCAAGCTTGGCATTTGATTATCTTGTGAACTAATAGATGGTGTCTCCGAGGCATATCGAAAACTATGCGATTTGCCAATACTATTTCGTGTTTCAACATATTCTTCTCCTAATGACCTTAAACCGGAAGTTACATATGACTCTTCAGCTCTACTAACATGGTGAAACGTTTCACGTTTCGTAACTATTTCTTTGTCCCGGAAATCGGACGCTTCGGAAGATCTACTCATATATTTCATATTTTCCGAATTATGTGCCATAGTTTTATTTGGAGACGATGACATTCCTGGGTTAAAATATGGTAGGTTTTTGGGCATACTGCCGCTGTGGAACACGAAGTCATTACTAACGCTCTTAATCCCCATCCCTCGTGCTGAAACTATATCTTCAGAACCTTCTTTGTGGACGTTATAAGGAATTTCTGAACCATCTGGTCCATCCACCTCAATACTTATAAAAGATTTCGATGAATATGGATCCATCAATCTTTGTATCGACGCTGGCCGTTTTGATTTGTCGTGATGCAAATTAAAAGATTCACGCTTATCCTCAATATTTTCTTTCGAAGAACGCTTCACGTTGAATTCCTCGCGTCTACTAAAACGACTTTTTATTTCCTGATTAAGTATTTTATCAGTTTCTTCAGCAATTTTGAGATCAGTTATGTTATATTCGACTCCCGGAACCTTGGCCGCGCTGTAAACATCTTTATAAGCGCCTTCATGAATATAAGCCCCTTTGTTATCTATTCGTTTGTGCATTTGATTAGCAAATACCTTCTGACCGGCAGATTTGTAAGATTTGTAACTTTGGCCCTGTTCATAATAATAGCTCTTCTCACAGTCAACGGATTTGTACTGAGTTTTCTCAGTTTTCGTTTTCTTCACTTCCTGTTGTCCATCATCTGTTTGATCCTTCTTGCACTTCTTACCGCTCTTTCTTAACAGCAGTCTACTGAAAAACGATTCCTCTTTCTTGGAAGATCGTATGACTTCGTTCTCGAGTTTTTTCTCCGATTTTGTTTTCTTTTCGTGGCAAGAATCGTCGGCGTGTTTTTTATCGCGATGTTTTACATCCTGCACTTCGCTTACCATTGGGGAAGTTTCACGAAGAGGCTGTTCCTGAGTACTTGATTTGCTTCGTTTTATAGAAGATCTTGGTGTATTGTCAGGAATGCTCAACTTTGGTGATTGTCCCATTTGGCTTAGAGCTAGTCCAGGTGGTAAAGAGGATGATTTTAATTTCGCATCGCTGTTCTCGAGAACTTTTTGCAGCTCCCTATTGAGTTGGTGCTGTTCTTTGTTTATCATATGATGCTTCGTACTCGATGAAGAGAATGATTCTGTAATAAAAATAAAAATATTTTTAATATACACTAAAGTAAACGATTATAGCAAAGGAAAAAATTATTATTATTACTGTAATTATATTATCTTTTTCGTTTATTTTCTTCTTAAATTAAATTACTCTACTATATATATAATACATTTTACACTACGCTAATTTTTTTTTTATTACATACCAGTAACAACTTCTGAGACTTTGTGTATAACTTCAGGAGTAGTGCTTCGTATCATTTCTTCGTTCAACTCGGGAGTTATCGGCAAGGCTGAAGTGGCAATCTGGAAAAATTATGTACAAAATTATTTCAAAATCTTCTAGTTTTAGGGCTACGCGCTTGGGACATGTTTTTTTTTTCATATAATTAATAAAAACATTATATACTAATTTTATTAACTGTGAGTGCGATCCTAGTGCATTACTCTATTTTGTCAATATTACAGAGAAATGAAACAAACTGATAGCTGTCTAAAATTTGAAAGAAAATTATAACAAGCTTCTCCATATTGTAAAAATATGCGACAATATCGGTGCATTAACATATGGCTGTTTATGTTGGGGTTGACTTAAAAGTTTGTTTATTTTATGTATTTCAATGGATATAGCATGTACTTCTATTTGATATAAATTTCAGCTTGAACCTCTACATCCTTGAGGAAATGTCCTGATTCACGAACAACAAAGTGATCCAATAAATTTGCAATTGGACACAATTAACTTACAGAGTGCGTTTTCTTCCGTCGCGGCGCACCGTGCGTACGGCGCGGTCGCACCGCCATCTTGTGTCGCGCGGCGGAGTGCGACAGCGGCGCGACACCCGGCGGCGGCTCTGATACATCTGTGGAGTTACACATTTATTATTGTATAAGAAAAAAAATTATACTAACATACTAACTAAAGATAAGAGCTCTGGCCACCAAAGCGCGTCGCCTAGTTCTGCCGCTCGACACTATTTTCTAAAACCAATGTCTCAAGATTTTTTTGTATTTTTTTTATTATATAACTTTCATGTAAGCATTTGTATTAATTAATAAAATAGAAGCGATTACTTTTGAAACTTTGGAAAAAAGTAAAAAAAAAATGAAAATAAACTATACATATAGTCATAGGATGTGTAAGAAACAGTGTATATGTACAATTTTAAATTAATATCAAGATATTATGATTAAGTAGCTTTTGATTACGACTTTATCCTTATGGTCGAATATATCCAAGCATAACCGCCGCAGTCCTATGATCCGTAGTAATTTAATGAACAATCGATCAAAAAAATAACTTTCAATTCGAAACAATTTCAGTTGCTCAGATTACCTATTTCAATCAAACTTTTTAGCTATATTAATATATACACTCACTATATAAATCGGAATGGTCACTCCTCGAATGATCGTGCTGGTGTCCGCTGCTGCTGTCCTCGTCCATTTCGGACGAGCCCACGCTGAGTAGCGAGCCATCGCTGCACGATGATTGAGATATACCAGGATGATGGCGCTGCAAGGAAATATGCAACTTAGTATGTTTTTTTATTTTTTTTTATGTTATTAAATAGATAATATGTATGGTATGTTTCAACTCGAAGATTCATTCTTCTCTGGTTCATTCACCGCACCGTTAAAAACCATTTATAACTTTGAAATATTTGGAATGATTAAGAGCCTTTGATTCAAAAATAGGTCATATTTTTAGGCCGTTGTGGTGCAAAAGTATAATCGTGTGGCTGTAAAGGCAACGGTTGTAGATTCGATTCCTCCTCGGGGGTATATAATATTTAATATTTTAATATTCTCGCTCTGGCAACAAGACAATAATGAGATCCGCCAATGAACACACAATATATTCAGTAGTTCTTGCTTGAAATTGCAACAAACAAACATCAATCCTCACAAGCTTTAAATTTGTATAATATTAGTAGGTTAGGAATTATTTTAAATAATATGGTAAAATCTCAGTAATTCAATTCACAATTTTTTTTTAATTCGCTGCTATCATCAACAGACCTTTATATTGGCACTGATATGCCTCCTCCGTGGAGGCCTCCTCACTTCTCCACTTGTGTTTGTCACATAGAGCATCATTTTTATAATTACAACACTAACTTAATGTCTCATCACTATTTGCGTACACTAGTTTTACCATCCCATCACTATTCTTCTTTCATTTTAGTTTTTACACAATTTTTAATTTTATTTCTATTTGTTATTATTTCTATATGTTATAGGTGTAAGTAATTTATCATTTGTAAAAGATTGAAGGAAAAATAAGAAACTGATGTAAATTTGACAGTGTTATCACCTGATTTGATTATACGCAGATAAGAACCGTTTTGCATTTATATCCATATAAGGATTTTTATTTGGTCCTATTTTTTAGCTCAGTTTTTCACTTCAGATGGAACTTAGTGTCAAGACACTTTATTTTTAAGACAATACGTTGTTCGTCAGAACTTAACGCCAAATATAATTCCTAAAAAACATCTTAAATTTAAATTATTTATTTAAAAATGTATTCGTTGATTTCATTTTATTTTTTTAGGTAATCAGAGCTCCTAATACTGTAACCCTGCTAGTATGCGATCTATGTGTATATTTGTAACTTAATTTTTTAAAATTCTTCAACAACAGTAGTCGTTTGTTTGGACGTCATTTGCAATAAATTGTGTTATTAACAATCCACAAATTATCGTTTTTATAGGTATAATATGTCGAACATTGACAACCTAACAGTGAAATACAATGATAAAATATGAACGTATTGTTAAATTCTTGTAGCGTATCTTGAATAGAATATATTATATTTATCACACAAACAAAGTTTATCGTGGTGCAGTGGGACAGTAAATGTAAATGCAATAGTCTTGTGTTCGATTCCCTCTTGACGATTATAATTTCCTCGGTCTAGTAAAAACGCCGGTCAAATGCGAATCGAACCCGTTTTCCGGGGGGACGGACAGACGGACAGAGAGGCAGACGGGTTTTTCTTTTTCTAAATATCTTCTTTTAAATACAGAAGTAAAAAAGATGCATAGATGAATATAAAAATGTATGTTACAAATGTTAAATGTAACAGATTAAGTTCCTCCACCTCTTAAGAGATCAATATATTTTATGATTTGTTTCCGACCAGAAGGTCTCTATAGTATATATAAGATACGTGCGTTCAACAAAATAAACTCTCCGTCTCTATAATATTAGCAAACTTTAAAATGATAAAAATATTATGCAAAATATAGCTGTTTTAAATTCAGTCTATCAATACCTTATCAAGTGCTTTATCTAAATCATTCACTTGTCAATGTCTGCTTTGATACGCGATAGGGCATCAAATATCATGACTACCTATCGCTGTTAAACATTTAAATATAAGCAACGATGAACACTGTTATTGTTCAATTGTAAGATTTTGATGCAATCGACGTGAGTTCATTTTCCGCTTCGGGAAATATTTATATTTATTATATGCTAGTTTTTACTTGCGGCTTCGCCCTCGTATTATAAAAGAAAAAACTTAGTTATATATGATAGACATGACACACTCACTTCGGTACAGTGGGTGACATCGAAACGATTTAAGTAATATTATAGCCTATATATAGCCTTGCTAGATGAATGGCGATCTAACAAAAAATGCCCTTTGAAACAGTAGGTAATTCTTAATATCAGTGCTTTCAATCAAACATTCATTTAATTTTTAGGTTTATAATATTAATAAGTTTAGATTTGTTTCAACAGTCTATTTACAAACATTGAAAAGCATCATCAGAGAAAGAGAGAAAGGAGAGATGCGACACTATGTGGCTCTTACTTAATACGTGAATATTTGACGTGACATAAAATATCTATTTCGTAGTCCAACCGTAATTAATATTTCCAATTTGCATATTTAATTTTATTTGCAATCCTAAAAACACCTTCGGCACGATAAAGTAAAAAAAAATCATCTACATATCTCATTTACATTACAAAAACAGAGATATTTAAGCGATTTCTAAGTCTAAAACACTATATTTCATATCAGATATACTGTTGTGAAAAAAAATAATGCTGTTCGTTTTTTGGTTATAAGTAGTGCAGTTGTCACATTGAATGCACGAACATACGCAAAAAAATGGTATGCATGTTTTTTGGCTTCACGCTGCATCCCGCATATTGCAGGGAAGTAATCTAATGATAAACCACTCTATTCCCCATTACCCACCAAATATTTGAGACATTGCGAGTTAATATGTGGAAAATTTGTTACCATTGCGGGGAAATTAAATAATTAATTCCCGCAAGCGGGAATCGAACCTAGAACCCTAGTGTTTGCAGTCAAACGCTGTGCCGTTGGTACCTGACGGCCTCAAGTACTTATTATAATCTATTTACCTATATAAGCAATCTTAATACCGATAGCTTACGTGTTAATCTTATTGTAGTGGTTTTGGAATAGCATGGCTTATTTTCCAATTGGATAAATAGGATGCAATACATACATATTATACGTATTTCTATTTTAGGTACTCAAATTTACACTTTAGTCAGACCTTGCGGTATAGTTTTACAAAAGCAGCGACCCAAGCGCGGCTTTAACTTATTGTTATATTATAGAAAAATTATATAAAATATTTACATAGTTTAGAATATGAGTTATTGTGATCTCTATGTTCTCTGTTATTCTAACTGTAAAGTTTCATCTAAATCCGTTTAGTACTTTTTGTGTGAAAGTGGAACCAACATCCATCCTAACAAGCTTTCACATTTATAATAAGGATGTTAAATATATGCAGCTTTTTATATGGAATTTGAACCTACATACTGTGCCTTATTTAAATATATAAAACGCAGATACAGTTCATTAATAAGATTGCATTTCTTTGATTTCATTTGCGTGACTGAAACTATAAATCATGTAAAGTTAGTAAATTAAGTTCCACTAAAGTAACGAGGCAATTGCAATATTAACAATCGTCTATATAGGTATGTTTGTGTTGTTTCTATAAACTCAAAAAAAAAACAAGTTTCCCTCTGCCTGCCATATACAGCGAGAAGAAAAGAATTGCTTACTGTAATATAATAGCAAATGTAAACACAACTACATAAGAAACATGGTTTATTTTAAATTATTTAAACATTACAATCGGAACGCCCAGTCTTAGTTTAGTTTATAATACAAATAACAAAATGTTTTTTTACTAACTTTTATAAATCGTATTTACATAATTAAATATGCACCATATAATTTTTTTGGGCAGTGTACCTAACAGTGTTGCAATTCGACGGCGCGTAACATTGCAAAATCTATTATTTGTGACAGGATATGTATAATTTGTTCTGATACATATTGGTTTGACGACAAAAAAACATTGTCGAATTGAGACCCCCTTTCTTTTTCAAAAAGTCTGGTTAAACAGTAAGTAAATATAGTTAGGTGAGATAAAACATTTTCCCGATTCCGACTTCCATTTTATGGAAATAAATTTATATTTATTTTTATTTCTTGGTAAACAAGACAAAGTGCGGCGTTGTGTTCCGCCGAATAGGGCGAAATGTACCCCACATTTTCACCCCCACAGAATGAGTTCTAACGCTAGGTTCCTAGTGCAGGCAGCCTAGGCTAGCCTAGGCAGAGCCTAGTCCGGTATCATCGTAACGGGATGTAGCGTGAAACTACTTCATTTTACAGATAATTTAACATTCTCATTAAGTTTCTTCTATGAAGTAAAAAGTAAAATTTGAATTAATTTTGTACATAACTAAATAATGTATTGTATATATAATGAATAAATAATCCAATTTCGTTACGTTACACGGAAGCCCAGCACTAAGGGTACGTCAAAGTTAGATAATGGTGTTATCTAATGTTATATACTATTATATGCCTAGAACATACTAACTACTTCTAGGTCAGTATCATATAAATCAATAAAATCAGCTTCACGCTGTATCCCGTACACAGCATGGTATGCAAATCGAACCTATTGTAAGACACTCTGCCCCCACTTTCTGCCGAATTGGAGGTATTGCGTGTTGAGTGGCAGAACTCAACGCCGCGCTTTGCCTCGACAAGTCTACCCTTTAAATATCTTAATAAGAATTAAAAGTAGTAAACAGACACCACTAAGTTTAGCATCAAAGTTAAAAGTACATGTATGTCATTGCAACGTTTATAAATATATAAAATTTTACGTAAATACACACACTTGCAGAACGCATTGTCTTGATACCACTTAATTATTCTCGTTACTAAGCCTGATTTACAAAGAAAACATGCAATACTTTTTTTAGGTTCACGCTGCATCTAGCATATAACAAGATAGGAGAAGGAACCTAATGCTAAGACACTCCTTCCCCCCTCCCCCCTTTCTCCCTAATTTTTTGACACAATGCATTTTTAATTGCGAAACTCATCGCCGCGATTTGTACGTAACTTAAAATAATATATGGAAATAATGTCAACACAGTAACGAAAGTCTAAAGCAGAATACAGCGCAGTTATCTAAAAAACGGATGTAGGGGACGGCGAGACCGGAAGTGCGTTGTTACTGTTGCTGTCTGTGCGTGCAGATCACATTTTAGATAATTATTTATTGCCATTGTATGGAAATTTTGAAAGTTTTTGGTTAATAATAATAACATATATTTTACGAATAATTCTATATCAACATAATAAAGAAGAGTTTGTTTGGATGATAAAAATAATCTCAAAAATTACAGGTCCGAATTGAAAAAATCTTTCTGTGTTGGATAGTCCATTTGATGATAAAGGCTATAAGTTATATTGCATAATAAATCGATCGACGCTCAGATTTACTGCAGGTACTAAGAATGTGCCTTATGTCAACTAGTATTTTTTATTTCTATAAGTTATTTCATTTCTAGTGTATTTAATTTAATGAAGTTATATAAATAGATCAATTGATAAATTATTTTACGCGTGTCCCTTTCTTAAAATATAATTACGTTTTTCTTTTTTTTTGTCTGCAGTCTATCATTTTTTTTATGTTTCTAACATTTTATTTTGTATTTTTAGTGCATATAGTATTTTTACTTCTACTAACAGTAAAAGTGTTCGTCTGGTGGAAATTCTTATATTATTAAATCATATTAGGTAAAAATAATAAATCATAAAACTCCAAGCGTGTAAAAAAAGCTCACATTACGTATATTTATTATGAAAGGTGTAAAACTACTTTAACACTCAAACGCCACAACGTGATAGAAACTACAATCGATACTTAGGTTTTATATTAAGTGTTGAAAAAAAAAACAATCAATTTCTAGAAGTTGCGTTGAAAATGAAGACGAGCACGAGTACTTTATTTAAACATCACGCATTATCCCGTAATTGTGCAGAAAGTGGACAACGGAGTGTCATTTATTTCACGCACTATCCCGCATATGGCAGTGTAAGTGAAAACCTAGTAATATATTAGACACAACTGAACAAAACTTCAGTTATGTAAGATTACGTATGGATATCATTACTATGGAAGTCGCATTTATTTCTACTTGCTGTCTTGAATACAAAAAATACATTTTCTCTCAAAACTGGCACAGTAGCTCTAAAGAATATGTAGCCAAAATGACGTTCTTGTGTAACTAAATATGGACTTTTGGTCCAGTGGTCAGCTAGTATGGTTACAAATCCTGAGTTCTTGGATTTGTATTTGTATAATGACAGGCCATATAAGTATGAGGTAATTTTTGCTGGAAATATTACAGATTGTAAGGACATTTTCAAAAAAGTTGAATCCTCAATACGCAATGTTTCGAATTCGGCCGGAGAGCGGAATCTCTTAACACTAGGTTGTCTCTACTAATCCTGCTATATGCGGGATATAGCGTGAAGCTGATTTATTAACTACCTTATAGAACTTGATTAAACGAATCTTTACACAATATACCTATATATATATAAAGTACATATTTTTAAATGAAGGTATCAGAAATGTATTACAAAAAATATATTAATCAATAATAATAATGACATATACACGCAATATGTAACTGTTATCAGATAAACTAAATGACATACAGTCTAGGGCACTAATAAAGCCGGAGATACGGGATTCTATTATCGTGCAATTCCTCATTATTGTTAATGAATCGTGTTTTCAAGAATATACGAGTATGTAATTTATGTACTTATTATACAGGAGCTACTTTAAAAATATGTACCTCTTTCAAGTAAACTAGGACGAAAAGTAACAATTAAGAAAAATCAACATACATATACATCTATCATATTATAAGAATATTCTTTACGACTTTTTTATTTTATTTTTATTTTCAGGAAATTTCTTTAAAATACTTAAAAAGAAGACCCTTTCCTTTTTACGCCTATTGAAACATTAATGTAACTTTCAAATGTCAAGTAGGAAAATAATAATAATAAAATAATTATCCATAAACGATATATATTTTTTTATAATAAGAGCGCCAAAGGCTACTGTCACAACATAACTAATTCCCTTCATACAAGCCTTCCAGGAGGTCCTCATTCTTTTCGCAAAACCTTCCTCCAGTATCATCGATATTTTGTTCTTGAAGGACAACTGAGTCTCTTTTCTTCTTTTAATATTTGCATCATATCATTTATAATAGAGGCCAGTCGAATTGTGACTTTAAACCGACTGGTTGTGAGTTCGATCCCTCTCGAGGAAATGAAATATTTACTTAAATTTATATTTCTATTTCTTCGCTCTGGTGTCGAGG
>DWAN01002105.1:0-15944 GCA_018230445.1 Heliconius hewitsoni
TATATATATATATATATATATATATATATATATATATATATATATATATAGTTATAATAGCTCAAGTGGGGAATCGGGCGATCTCAGAACCAGAAGACGTTGGTTTGAATACGAGTGTAATATATACCCAGTCCGTTCGACTGCCGCAAGCCCAGGTTCAAGTCCCGCAGGGGACGCCCTTACCGCCGTCGGCATCGTCGGCAGAGTAACCCCTTCTCCACCCGGTATCGCTGCTAAAGCAAGTAGGGCTAGCAGCATTAACCTAAAGTTCGAAAAAAGCGGAGAAAACATGATAAAATATATTTTATGTACTAAAACCAAGGTTACTATAAATTGCCCTTCTGGGATATACATTAACAGTAGTCTTCACCGTTAAGCAATTATAAGAAATCACACTTGCATTTATACGTATTATGTAAAACAGGAGTTGATTGATTATTATCTCAGGAATTTCGTTTCGTTTCTTTATAAATTTAAAAATTTGAAGTGACACGTAAAAGTTAGTCAATAAACAATACAGTAGATTTTAAATAATGAAAGCATAATTTAAAATTTACTTACAGTTATTTACTTACACTAAGTAATATTAAAAAATCGCTTGAATAACAATTCTTAATTCATTTAAATATTTTTTTTTTATTTCGTAACTGAATTCAATGGAACACTCCACAATTCAATCTGTAATTTAAATTGCACGTTTGTTTGTTTGTGGCAAATTTTAAACGTGATTCAATATATGGAGTGTGGTAGTCGTGGAATACAGCGGCAGTTTCAAAAGTCACGTAGTATCAGTGTCCATATAGAAATAACAATTCAAATATGTATATTAATTTAAAAATAAATATATACATATTTGAATTATATAAATATTTATATAATTCAAATATTTTAATTTATTTTATTTATTAAAATAAAAATAAAAAAAATCTTTTATTTTTAAGCAACTAGACAACAGCAATAGACTCATAGTTGGTTAATACAATGGAATTACTTAAGAACTATGTTGGTAAAATTAGTTAAAATTCAAAGAAGAACTTATTACACATCGAAATATAAGTAAATAAATAAATAAAACCCATCTTGAACCTGAGAGACTATTTCCTTGCGTTAGTGCCTCTATCAATCATAGCCGAACTAGTCAAAATCATGTGGAATTTCCTAATAAAGAACGAAGTGATAGTATTTAATAAAAAAATTTAACAAATCAGCCTCACGCTGCACACGGCATTAATACACTTTCTTCTCCACTTTCTGCCGAATTCGAGGCTTTGCGTGGTAAAATTCGTTTCCGGGCTTTTGCTTTATTGCCGGAGTGAAGAAATAATAATTCATTCCCTCGAACTCACAACTGTCGCGTTACAGTCACACCCTATGCAACTGCGCCATGGTGACCTGTTTTATTTATTTATATAGAATTGAAAAATCATCTATTTAATAAATATTTTACCTTTGTATTATACTCCAGAAACTGAACACATAAATTAGGCATCACTCTTCTACCGTACTTGGCAAGTTACTGGTGCACGCTGTGTTTGTGAACTATAAACTTATGATACAAAAATGTAAAACCCCATACAAACACAAATTTTACACATATCAACACAAGGGACGCCACGTACTCCACATGCGGTGGACACAAATAATTACATTTCTGTTTTTGTTATCACCGTACTCTAAATAAATCGATAATTTTGTGAGTGTTGATGGATTTTGGTGAATAGACTTAGCACAGCAGCTTTCGACTTTATAAAATAACGAAGGACTGGCTACTCTTGGCTCCCTCTTGATTAGTAAACAGATGGTATATTATATGACATTCAAAAAATAAAGCATCTCGTCATCTGTACGATTGAATAAAATTATTTGACTTTGACTTTGATTTTATATCCAAACCTACGATAAAGGTGGAGACTGAGAAACAATGCAAATATCATATTTATCAATCAATATTCTGGTCATAACCTACTAAGAACTTTTACCTACATAAAAATTAAGAATTTCAGAAAAACATCCACAACGAAGTCAGCTGAAAGCTAAAAAAAATAAAGAAACTTTTAAATTACATTTTCTTATTTTTAATTAGAAAAATAACTGATAATAACCATTTAATACTAAAATATCATATCACAGTTTCACTAAACCACCTGAAAAATATACCTATACTGTACTATTGTATATAAAGATATTTTACTCCTATTTAAGTTCCGTTTCTCATCTCACTAACAATTCTTAGAACGCCTGCTGCATTATTAGTAGCAAAATCATAAGATCGATATTTGTCATTAAAAGTTATTTTAAAACATAAATTACTTAAGTATTTTTAAGATTTTATGATGTGATTTGTTATAGTATACTTCATAGAATTTATTATTTTCTACTCAAGAAAGCCCTTTGTAAATAGTTTTTTGCTTCCGTACATTCCTGTAACTCTGTATTACGTTTAACAAAGAAAATGTCATCTCCTATAAAAAGGTTTAACAAAAATGTACTCTTGTAATTGTATTGCGTAGTAAAATTGCGTTGGCTTATGATATATATACTATAGAAACTTTTGAATAGTTAAAACAGTAAATAAGATATCGTTTATAGAATTAATAAAATGATAAAAAAAACCGATTGAACGCTCGGAGCACCTTTTTATTCCCTAGAACACGTATTATGACGACTCGATACTTACAAACATATCGAACCACGAGTCCTGAATGCTGGTTTCAATCAATATCAGCACACGGTAATCATTCTAAGCTCTCAGAAAGCCCACGCCCATAAAGCTTATACATACTTCCATATAAAATCCTTTTAATATCTGATCCATTTCCTATCTCCAGTACTCAAAGAGGATTAGTGGAGTGGAGACGGAAAGTAAAAATTATATGCATTCGGAGGTTATCTTGATGAACTTTTAAAAAGGCTATTGTATGTATAGTGGAAATTCAAATTGAAATTATTTATTTTGCACAAAAAATATGGAACAAAATCATTTCTGATTTAAAATAGTTGATTAAAGAACTTTTATATATTTTTTTAACAACTCAAGCATTAATATTATTCTGTACGTTGACTATAATTGACATTCTTTTTTTGTTTTAAAGCTGCAACTCAAGTCAAGTCAAGTCAGACAATCTGATATTACTCGACAGTTGAACATTATAACACGTTTTTCAAATTTTACGAGATTTTTTTATATAGTATGGACTATTTAGGTAGAACATTTTTTTACTTCACGAGTTGTCCTTATTAAGATAGCCAGAGAAAATAGAGTGCCATACGCTACGGCCCATCCTTCCTATTTTCGCCTCGTCTACAGCCATATACTCCGACTCACGCTTGGCCGGTTTCTCCTTAAATACACTTAAACAAACATACATATATTTCAAGCGGGCGTAGCCACACGGGTGTCGCTAGTATGAAAAAATATTTTAAAAAATAGATACCAAAATAAAATCAACAATAACAACACAAAAAACCTAGTTAAATGAAATAAAGTTAATATAGCCTAACCACAAAATAGCTTATGACATTATGTAAAAAAAAACACTATCAAAGGGAATAGCAATAATAACAAATAATCTTCGAAATCGATTAAGTCTTCATTTCAATATGGACGCTTCTCTGTAGTCGGACTACGTACTTTTAATCCAAAGTTCTGAGTAAAGCGATTAATAGGATTTTTTATAATCCTTCGTGTTACTAGTAAAAAAGATTTTGTTTTAGCGAAAAAGAAATAAGGATTTATATGAACTTTAGCATAACAATTATTTTATTTTTTAACATCTAATAAGATAGACTTGTATTAATTTGAAAAACGAAATTGATGCTTTTATAATACTAGTATCGTTGAGAAACTTGGCATACGTAGTTCAGGTGACAATGCCAGAATAAGGTATTACCGAGTTGGTCTCATGATGGAGCCAGGACTTGAAGCTATGAGTAATTCACTCGAGTTTAGGCTCCTATAACTTATTGTTCCGAGCTCATATCGAGGCACTTTTAGCACTTGGTGCAGAAAATCATATTTTTTGTTTTTTTTTTATCTATATATACCTATTTAACCTTTTATTCCATTTCATTTTTGTGACCGTCGTGACGCAGGGGCATAAGTAGGGAACGGAAATGGCTTAATGGGAACTAAGTCTTTTAACATTAGGTTCCCGAGATACAGCGGGATCTCAACCCTTAACGTGAGATACAAAATAATACGAATAATAAAAGTGTAACTCACAAAACCAAATAAAGTGAACACTAAGAGTATATAATGTTATTATATATAATATTAAATCTACTTATATATACCACATTAGTTTGTTGTGCATTCGCTTTGATATAATACAAACTGATACCTGGCTGTTAGTTCGTAAGCTGTCCTGGTTATATTGTTTAGAGTTAAATAATTAACAACGGTTTTAACTCTGTCTCCATTCAAAGGCTTCTAAGTTTAAATGATTCATTAAGTAAAGTTTGTTAGCGACACATTTATCTCCAATATAAAATTATAGTTGATAAAAAATTTGCTTCACGCTTTATATTGCACAGAGTAGGCTGGGGAGAGGGGTCCGCCGAATTCTGGAGACATTGCGTGTTGAATGGCGGAACTCAACGCCGCTCTTTGTCTCGACACCAGAGCCAATAAATTTAAATAGAAAAATATACATTTAAATAAATACTTTATTTCCTCGAGTGGGGATCGAATCCAAAACCAGTCGCCTGCGCTGACCTTTAGCTACTGCCCTGTAGTTGTTAAAATGGACGAAAAAAATAGAATTAAAAGTTCTATTTGAAAAGTTAAAATAATATACCACGTTTTACTGAAGCGACGGCGATCTTCGTTTCTTATCTTTAAGATATAGATATAGACATTGAATCATCTTTTAATTGCTTTTAAAACATTTTTTTATAAGTTGTCAACGAGGAGTTTCAACGTTTAAAACTATTTGCTGTTTAACTTTTTGCATCTGTCTTAACATTATTAAAGAATTTTCAATTTAAATTTAACTTTATCTTTATAAGTTTCCCGTCTGGTACATTTTCGCCAGCTTTGCTTCACCAGGGTGATAAAAATTTTAAAGCTTTTTTGAGTGTCGCATCACTCAATTTGACACGAAGCCTAGAGGATGATTTCAAAGAGTAAACGTCGAACCGAATATATAACATGTTAAAGTTAAAAAATGTCGGATATATATAATGACAAATAAAGGAATATAAAATGTACACGACAGTGTATATTTAAAAGCAATTTAAATTTATGGTTTATTTAATGTATTTACATACTATCGTTAATACCAGTTAGTATTTACCAACCAATAGAAAAACAAAATTTATTATTGTCTCATCAAGCAGTCTTTTCGTTAGAAAATTTGTAATATGTTTTATGTACTTTTTAATATAATAAGAAAATATATCCGATGTTATATTTATGAATAATGCAGAGAGAAATTTATGTACTCCTGTACATAAAATTCTAATGTTTTATTCACATTGATAATTAAAAAAAATCGAACTATACCTTAATTATGTAAATGTGTTCAGCGGTTCCGGAGATGTGAGGTAATAAAGAATATTACACACAAGTAGCGCGAGAAATATATCCTTTCCTTTATAATCGGATAAAAATATAGTTTAGACGGAAAAAGTGAAATAATTTCTTGTACAATGGAGACCAAATACAAATATATGTTTTTTAATGTATGTATTACTCAACACAAAGAACAAAGCTTCGCAATCAAAGTCTTTTATGATATACATTTTTTACTAGCGGCCGACCCGCGTTTTCGCCCGCATACAACTTATAATATTTTTATTATGCTACGTTTGCCAACACAGATTGATATATTCAATCATAAACACTAGGTGGCTGTATGATAAGACGTCATCGACGGTAAAGGCGCCCCCTGCGGAACTCGAGCCTAGGCCGTAAACAGAGCGTTCGTTGATTTATTTTAATTTTACATTTTCTTGAAAAGTGTACGTCTAAGTTACATACTATAAAAACCGGAGATTATCTTCATTAAATTGCCTTGATGATGAAATTTGTATATTTAAACTTTCGCTCGTACGTTTGAATATACATATGAAATAAAACTCGATAAAATATCATCTTACAATTTTCAATTATTTTTTCTCATCTAGAGAATTTTTGTAATCACATAACATAATTTTAGTATAAAATATACTTTGTTTCATATTACTAAGAAAGAATTGTCAAAGGAACTTACAGTGCCTAAAACCTAATGTTGACTCGACTCGAGGTATTCAAACTTATTATTTCACGCTGTAATCCGCACATAGCTGGGTACCTGAGGCATAGGGAACCTGAGTGAACGTGAGCCTAATGTTGAGACACTTCTTTCTTATTAAAACACTATCGTTCCCCTTTTTCAGCCGAATGCTCGTTAACAGAGCCAGGAAATGAAGATATTAAATATTTTTTCCATTTTCCCGAATAAACATCGGCACACAACCACAAATCATACGTTTTGCCATTGCGCCACGACTGGCTCAACAAACGAACTACTACTGCTTTATGTTACTAATAGCCTTTCATACGGCTAAAATGCATTATTCAAAATTTAACCGATGATTTCTATAGTAGAGCATTCAAATTTCATAGTTTGATGATGTGATTTTACATTCTGGAACCTCATTTGGAACCACATTTAATTTGCGTCTGAACTAGTCGTTGAATTGATATTTGTTGTTGAGTCCTTGAATATTCTATACTTGAAAAATAATATACCTGCTACTACTACTGCTTAATATTATCACATTTATATTTTGTAGTCGAATTTTTGAAATCAAATCTGAGTGTAACCTTAGAGAGATAGACAATATCGCAAAAAAATAAGAAAACAGAATCTCTGTAATATAAAATATTGCTGTTGAGAGTACTGTATCTCAAAAATATTAAATCCTTATTAGGGGTTAGTTGGTTGTTCGTCTGTCCGTCTGTGTTGTACAAAGAAAAAAAAACTTCTTGGTCAATGCTGTAAGAATGCATAAGAAATACGAGCCTTAATGCGTCGTGTTATATGAAAATCGGTGCGTGATCCAAATATAATATAGTATATACAGATGTATCTCGTGAAAGAAAAAGTCATAACTTACAATATAAATAAATGAAAGTATCCGAAAAATTATAGATTTCTCATAGGCTAAATCATTACAAACTTATAACTATGGTTGATTTTATAAAAATGAGTGCAAAATAAAACCTGCAAATTTATCACCGCATGATCGAACCTTCAAGGCTATATCCTGTTGACCTACGGTTATGTATACAGTTATATAAAAATTAAAATATGGATATTTATATTTATACTAGCCACCTGAACGCGGCTTTGCCCGCTTAAACTACTGAATGATTTACTTAATACACTAAATTACGTTCCTGTTTCAATATATAATGTATGTGTGTAGCGCATTTAAGATTTGTTATGTGAAAATTGATAAAATCTTAGGTTGTACATTCGTAATTTCCTTATAGGATAAGGATTTTCATTGTTTTGAAAAAGAAAGTATACTATAAAATCATAACTCATCGGTCTCTACATGGAAAATATGTTGAAAATTAGTTTTTGGTGACATTTAACAATCTTATAGAACTTGGTCGGTTTGTCTGTAGGTTTGTTTCTTAATCTTAGAAACACCCCTCACCGATTTATATTTAACCAAATTAGTTTTTATTTTTCTTATATATTTTATGTACAAAATCGACTTTTCTATCCTTTCATTATATATGTAAATTACGGGAATAAAATATTACAAACTTATATCTGTAATATATTTCATGTAAAATGAGTGTTACAGAACCATCGTCCGATTTTTTTAGATTATGTTCACAAAACATAGCAACAAGAACTCCATTAATCTCAGCAATTTTGTATTGTATGCAAAGTACTGATCGAATTGTATGAAGTAGATGTTTGCAACGCATTTTGCAATCCTTTTAAGGTCATGCTCAATTTTGCCGCTATTGTTTTTCGTATTCGTCTCGGCGACACGTACATATGTAGGTGCATACGCATTCAAATAAACGTTTAAATTATGTAATTTATGGTTTGAGCAAATGTCATTATAATGTACATACCCTAAAATATTTTGAAAATCATCAAAATGAAAAATCAAATCATTAAATCAATCAAGATCAATCAAAAAGTAATATATGACTATTTAAAATAAATGCAAAATCAACATATATTTTTACAAGGTTGGTTATAAATTCTAGTCTTTTCAATTTTTCATTTCTTCGATGTATATTATTGCGATCTGAATATGTATTGATGTACGTTCAAGATGAATACCTGTGTAGCAAAGGATATTAGCTTATTGCTTCACGGCTAATAACCTGTGGCGTGGGTGGCGTGACATTCCACGCCACAAAGAATGTCTCCCACTTTTATTCCAATTTTTTTCTTTTGCCAAAGAGCTTATCTGAACTGTTAGTATCTCCGTACTTTGAACTGTATCAGCTTATAGGTAAAATTGTGTTTTTCACTTTACTATATAATTTATAAATATTCGAAGGCGAATCCTTTATAAAATGTATATTTTTACGAGAACAGATTAAGCAATCGAATATTATTATTAAAAATGGCTAAATGTACACGTACGTTTAGTATTATTTAATTATATTTTGGTTACATATTATCTAAGGTCCGTCCGTCCGTCTATCAAGACTATTCATATCGAAATCTCGCGGAGGTATGAAGCTGAAAAGAATAGAAAATTTTCAGGACATAAAAAATTAAGTTATTCAGTCAGCACAATCAATGATACGAGCAACGTGTTTGCTGCGTTTTCTATGAAATTTGCAGCGTAATCAATACCTATAGTGTGAAGTGAGAATTTACATTATTAAATAAGGAAAAAAACTGAAAAGTGGATTTTTTTTGTTATTTAATAGAAAAAGAACATAACATACTTATATTCGTAGTTCATTTTATACAAAATAAACGTATATGCAAACTAAAGTTGTCAAATTTTATATGTAGTAATTGCCATTGACACATAACCATGGATTTTTGTGGAACCCTTGGTGAATGAGTCCGACTCGCACTTGATCGATTTTTCTAACAGGCTATTCGTACGTAACATACAAAATCTAATATGAAATATTCGCAAATTTTGCAGAAAATATTTCATTTTATATTTTTTTACTTGTATATTTTATATCGTAACCTCAATTACAATCGTCGTAACGTGTTTTGATAAGATAAAGCCTTAACGGCCTTACAGTTTATTTCCTAGTATAAATAAAGTATGACCGATTGTGACCCATTTCTCAAGTTTGTAGCCTTTATCGTACTTGGACGTAATATATATACATGGAATGTTTAATAACACCAGTGATAGTATAAGGATATTTTTTTTTCAGGTTCACGCTTTATCCCGCATGTAACAGGATAGGCAAAGTGACTAGGTTTTCTCTTAAGACCCTCCGTTCTCCGTATTTTGTCTAAATTCAAGAAACTGCATATTGAGCTTCCAATTTCAAAGTCGCGCTGTGTTTTACCTGAGTAGTTATTAATAGTTTTCCCGAGTTAGAATCGAACCCATAGCAATCGTGCTTACAGTCATTGCTATCTCACTGCGCCGCGATAGTCTCAATTCTTTTTTGATATGTGTAATATTTTTTTATATTTTCCCGCTTCAGTTACATAGCAGTATAGGCACAGGGAATCTGGGAACCTAGTGTCAAAACTTTCACTCTCCCATTAAAATACTCCCGTTTTCCACTTTCCGCCGAATTGCAGGTAGAGTGGCAGAACTCAAGGCCGCGAGGAAATGAAAATATTTAATATTTCATTCCCCCGAGTGGGTATCGAACTCACGACCGTCAGGTATACATTCGCACGCTTGTGACCCTGCGCCACGACTGCCTCCTAGGACTGTAAAAACATTATTTTTGAGAAAGCAAATTGCATTAAGAAAATATTTAATTTTGAGTATTTATTTTTATTCAAATGAAAGAGAAATTGCTTATATATGTACATAATATATAGTTAGTTTAAGTATGGCATCTGTTATACCGGTTTAACAGATTTAAATAATTATGTTAAATTAAAGCAAAATATTACCAATAAAATCGATTTAGAGACAGTAAAGGTGTCTATTCAAGACAGTATATATTTTTAATTTAAGTTTTATACAATTAATTTAAAAAATGTATTTATTTTTTATCATAAACATTTTCTGGGGCCAGTCGTGGCGCAGAGGCACAAAGTGCGACTGGTTGTGGGTTCGATTCCCACTCGAGGGAGTGACATATTTATTTAAATGTATATTATCGCGACGTTGAGTTCCGCCATTCAACCCGCAATACCTCCAGAATTCGGCGGAAAGTGGGGACTGCAGTGTATTAACACTAGGTTTCCTCTACCTACCCTGCTGTGTGCGGGATACAGCGTGAAGCTGATTTATTTGTACATTTTCTTATTACATAGAGAACCTAACGAAACATAATTGCATTTTATATCTTACTCAAAAATTTAATACCTACTTTGTGTTTGAAATACATTTTTTCATTGGATATCAAAAATATTTTAATACAGTCAGTCGTGGCACGCAGCACAAGCGTGTGACTATCCACGCGATAGGTTTTCAATTCGTATTCCAGTCGAGGAAATGAAATATTTAATGTTTTCATTTCTTCGCTCCGATGTCTGGTGTTCCGCCACTCAACATGCAATGTCACCAGAATTCAGAGCAATGTGGGGAACGGTTTGTCTTAATACCAGGCTAACTCTCCATACCTCGCTACATGCGGGATACAGCGTGAAGCAGTTAGAAAATAAAATAATAAAAAAAAAATACAAACTCAGAGTGGAATTAATGCACACGCTCGTCGTTTAACAATAAGGCTAGTATTTACTGTACCAGAAACGAAGCCACGACAAGGAAATGTTGTTTGCATTTATAGATATGTATGATATTCTATTATTTGTACGTGCCACTGCGGTCGCTCTCACTCATGTTATATGACTAAGTTGATAAAAAGCAAATACACCATAATTTAATTTATAATTTTAACTTAAAATTTTATTTTTTAACTTCACGCAGTATCCCGCACGTGGCAGTGTAGGTAGAGGTAGAGGAAACGTGGGGAAATAGTGTTGCCATGACACTGACAACTTCGCTTCTCGCTTTTCTTAGAACTGTTCTTGCCAGAGCGAGAGAATGAAAATATTAAATATTTATTTTGCCGATTGCCCAGTCTTTGATATATTGCGTGTGGAGTGACTGAACTAAATGCTGTGCTTTGCCTTGTTAGCTGAATGAGGTAATGTCTTGATTGTCCCGATTGAGAATAGAACCCACAACCATCGCGTTTACAGTCAGTTGCTATGCCGTTGAGCCACGACTGCTTCCAAATCACATAGTAAAAGTAAAAATACTATTATGATTATTTGATAATAAGAAATGAACACACAAGAAACAATTTCACAAACAATGAAGTATGGCAAATCACATACCGAGTCTTGTTAAGAAAAATAAATAAATATAGCAAGCGAGAGAGGTAATAAAAAGCGTCGTACAATTTTCTTGAGGACTTACTTAGGCCCTAATAACGTTAAAGTAAACATATAATATATATTTTATATTATATGAAACTCGATGTTCCCTTTTCGTTGAACTAAATATAATGTAGTAGGTAGTCACAAATAAATAAATACAGGAGTGAATAGTAAGTTTTTCTTAATAATATATTTTAATTTAACTTTAAATTATCCAAGTGGCAAGTCTGTAATCATTTGTGGATTTTTTTTAAACATACGTATACTGTGTCTTATAAATGATTCAATAATTTTCATCAGGGGAAACGATTTTGCATGTAAAAGGGAAGGAAAAAGAGGCTTCCCGCTACATCCTTCATATCTGCTATATGCGGGATGTAGCGGGAAGCTTCCTGATGGATAGAAAACCTAGTATTAAAACACTCTATTCCTCACTTTTCACTTAATTTTTTGAGGCACTGCGTATTGAGTGGTGGAGCTCAACGCCGGGTATTATCTGCCTGGCATGACTTGGTGCCAAAGCGAAGAAATATCGAGTGGGAAGCGAACTCGCAACTGTCGTGTTACAGTCACACCCCTGTACCTCTGCGCCACGACGGCCTCAATCGTTTAGAATGTTTGTATATATTTGTATTGACTCTTGAATTAGGCAGAAAACAAAGAACGGTATGTCATAACTCTATATTCTTTCTGCCCATCATGCTTTATTATCCTGATGCTTAATAAAAAAAAATGTATGTAAATTTTGGAATTGAACTCGCGACCACCGCGAGGAAGTGGTTTATAATTAAATATATTTTGTATTATACACCTGCTCTTATTATAAATTATATTTATATTCTTAATTATATTACCGAGCTGGGCCGTCAACAGGCGCCTTTAGGTTACCACTCATATAATATTATGTTCACATTGTAAATATATACATATATATTTATATAGAGTAGGTATACACAAGTAGGTGACCGGTTTCGAAGGCCTTGGTTTTTGTCAAAATAACGAATTTTTCAATTTGAACTTGGCTCGTGTTGTTCCTTGTATTTGTGTTGTTCAATTTTAGGCAAACGCTTTTAACTAATTAAACATGAGTTGTAACTAGTTGTGCCTTTCGTGAGTATTTTTAAATGATATTATTAATTTTTATATAAAAGTTATAAAAAAATGAATTTTAAAATTGTTTGTGGGTTAAAAAATATAACATGTGTTTTTAATGAAATAATACAATAAATATGATAAGTATTTTATTTAATCAATAAATATACAAAAAGGCCTATCGTGGCGCAGTGGCACAAGCATGTGACAGTAATCGCGATAGGTCCCGAGATCGATTCCCATTCGAAGAAATGAAATATTTAACATATTCATTTATCCGTTCTGGTAACGAGGTAAAACGCGGTGTTGAGTTCCGCCACTCAACACGCACTGTATTGAAAAATCAACGGAAAGGGGGGAAGAGTGTCTTAACACTATGCCACTCTGCCTATTCTGTTATATGCGGAATACAGGTGAAGCTAAAAAAATATTTGAAAGTTCATCTTCTCTTATTCTTATAGAATTACCTACATACATAAACGTATGTACCTACAGTAAAACAAACGAAACTTAACATTATTCGAAATCAGTTCTATAAAAGGCAAAGCCGTGGGCAACTTCCAAAAGAAATTACGGTGAAAATTTTATTCGTAACCGCAATTTGCTGGTAGCTATATAATCAGTATCAGATGTGGTTTAAATGAATTATTATAATTTTTTATAAAACGTATATTTGCGTAGTATAATATAATTGCACTGATTTTTTTTAACAAGATTGTCTGCTCTCTGAATAATCATAAAATTCTCATGGATGATTGAAGAATGAGATAATTCTTATTTCGATTAAAATATTATATTATCTAGTTGACCTTCACCATCGTAGTAACAATGAACTCGACCGATGCAAGGTGTTTGGTAAGTTCTATCAGAAAAGCTTAATCTGTGAGCTTTTTGACGAAGTTAATAATTTTAAATTAAACTTCCCGCCGTATTTTAGAGGCATTGGTGAAAATTGAAAATATGAAATATTTCAGCGATCCTCCCACAATCTGTCGCGCTTACAGTCATACGCTTGTTCCGCGCCACGAGTGGCCTCATTTTAATTAGATGTAATTTAGTGTTAAGACACTCCGCTCTCACCTTTTTCCCAATTTTCGAGTTGTTACCCCAGAATAGTAGGGAAAGAAATTGAATTGTGATATAGATTAACCTTACTTAAAATTTAAACGTTACTACTATGTGATACTATGAAAGTATTAACGTTCATTTACAACACTGGTTCCCAACCAGTGGTCCACAGAAGCTTAAATATGGTCCGCGAACGACTTTAATTTTATGACTGGGGATGATGAGGCGAAGTTTGTGTTTGATTATCACAGATATTTTTTACTATACCTACATGAATAGTTGTCCCTGGTACCAAGAAGAAAACTTTGGGAACCCCTGCTTTACAACTACGTATATTCGACAGTATCAATTTGCAACTAGGTACGCCAGCTTTTCAATTTAGTGTACGCGACCGCGAATGACCTCCCAACAAGAGATTGAATAGTGCTAACTGTTCACTGCACCGTGGAAAATCTAGAAAAAAATGCATTTATTGAAATTTAAATAAAAATAATCTTGAGCCATACCTTCTTGATATATTAATACTTTATTTTCGACCAAAACATAGTGAAATGAATATTTTTCGTATATTATTATAATGTGCTGTATCCCGCACACAGCAAGGTAGAAAGAGCGAACCTAATGTTAAGAAACCTCTTTCCCCACTTTCTACAATCAATATTTAATTCCTATTAAAATAAAATATAAAGTTTACTATACAAGTTTATTATCGTCCAAATATTAAAGAAATAAAGAAATTATTTTGTTAATATTGATTTCATTAAAAATACTATTACTAATCAAAGATATTAAATATGTTATAAGATTAACAAAGCAGAGACCGTAAGTGGGTCTCACAATTGTATTAAAATCAACCCGCTAGAATATTTTTAATAAACTAATACCAGTGGTTGTAAATGCGACAGGTTGTGAGTTCGATTTCCACTTGAGGAAATCGAACTCAGAACCTGTCGCCTTGTGACTTTTATCTGTCCGAATTGAGTAACCCCAGCTATTTCAACAGAATATTGAATTATCCGGGATAGGAATCCCAGAACAAATTTTAGTGGGTAGTTACGAACGGTATTAACGTTATTTACTATCGTTAATTTATGTTCAAATTGCATTGTGTTGTTAACATATTTACGAATTATTGTACACAAGCTACCCACGCGGCTTCGCCCGCTTTAATTTATTGTTGGTATTCAAATTATATATTAAATATATAATTATATATTGTATATATATAAATGTATATGTGTTATTTAACCTCTGACTACCCCGGGACTAGGGATAAAGTTAGTATAGTTTAGTTCTTAGTTTATGTGTTATTAACAACAAAGTACCTTAATAAATCGTAAATATTTATTGTATAAGGTTTTTTTTAATAAAATTTTGTGAAATTAACATTGTATGGGTTCTTATGTTAACATTGTATGGGTTCTTATGTGTTAAGTCAATAATAAACACAATTATTAAAATTCTTAGTTAGATTTTTTTTATCAGGTTCACTGTGTATCCCGTAGAGGAGAGAGTGAAGGAAATAGTGTTAAGACACTCCGTTCCCCATTTTACGCCGCGTTCCGGACGCATTGCGTGTTCAGTGGGGCCGCGCTTTGCCTCCACACCTCGAGCGAAGAAATGAAAATATAAATAAATATTTCCTTTCCCTCGAGTGGGGATCGAACTCACAACCAGTTCCGTTAACCAGGCCTAGTCTTGATTGTTGTTTGTTTCTTATTGTTACTAAACGAACCTTATTGTTGTGCTTCGCTTAGTTTTTTTATATTATTCAATGAGTAAAAGTATTTTTGATAATAATCTAACTTTTATTGCACTAGATATATTTACTTCTAGGTAGATTTTATTGAGCAAAATTGTTACGTAAGTTGTAGGCTATTTATGAGATAGTACTAGATTTTTCAGCTGGAAACTATGAACTATAGTTCTATGAACATTTCAAACGCGACTGTTGAGCTTAGATGAAATAATAGGCTTTATGTATCCAGACGCCAAATTTGAACAAACGTTTGTAATGATAAAAAAATAATTCGGAAAAAGATAGTATTTTTCTTAAGTGGCATTTCTTTTTAGGGTTCCGTACCTCAAAAGATAAAAACGGAACCCTTCTTATAGGACCACTTTGTTGTCGGTCTGTTCGTCTGTCAAGATCATATTTATTGCAAGATCGCGAGGAAGTATTAAGCTGTAATTAATATCAAATATTCTGGACCATGGTTTTTTTTTTTTTATGGAAAAGACACGGCAAACGAGCGGGCGGGTCACCTGATGGTA
>DWAN01002106.1:0-15938 GCA_018230445.1 Heliconius hewitsoni
TTAGAGAGAAATTTTATTACACATCATATATAAGTATAAGAATCATTTTGTTCTTTGTGGACAAGAATAGCCAATAATAGACTGGAATGAAAGAATTTGGAGGAGGCCTTTGCCAAAACTGAGCATACAGAGAAAGTTGTCGATGTCATCTAAATCAAGATACTAATTATATATATATATATATATATATATATATATATATATATTAAAAAAAAATGTAATTTCTCTGAAATAAAGGCTTTTATTATTATTATTATTATATAGTCAGGCTAATTAAACAAACTTTTTTAGAGAGAAATTTTATTACACATCATATATAAGTATAAGAATCATTTTGTTCTTGTTAAAATTCTGTGACAAACAGAATTTTTTTACACACTTCCAAAAGACATAAGAAAATAAGCATTTAAATAAAACACACAATTATTATTGTGGCTTACAAAATCCTTATATCTAGAAAGAAAAAAAATGTCATATTTATGAAGTCTTAACTATTAAGTATATGAAACATTAAAGTTATCTATACGTGGCCTAAGACTCAAAGGTTTTACAAACCAACTTTTCTAAGAATATTTCAATAATAAAAATAAAGAAAAAACAAACAAAAAAATTATTAGGGGCCATCCGTAAATAACGTCACACGCCATTAAGGCTGGTGGGGTAGACGTAATTTGGTGGAAATAATAACTGTTGTTTCAGTTTAATATTTTCTAGGTGTGAAATAGCAAAATATAGGTCTTCACACTGGGTACGAAGGTTTCACAAAAGTGACCTGTGCTGAGCTGTGACAAGGACGCTGGAAGGGTCAAAATATTATGAAATTCACGTCACGTAATTCATGGATGGTCTCTTATACAATCCTTCAAAAATATTTCAGCATTCCAAACCCATTTTATGGAAAGTGTATGATGTTCATAACATGCTTTAAAAAAAAGACTAGACTATATCTAATTTGATTAATCAAAATGTTAAATGCTATTAACATGAAAATAACTATTACAATTGAAAAGTTTGAACCACATTTACAATACACAATAGAGAAAGTAATTTATTTTACAAGCTTTTATATAAATTATCTAATTATCTACTGTTGATAATATGATCAACTCCTATCAACCTTTTAACTCCTATCAACTTCTTTTTCGATTATTACCCACATATAGTTAAGAAATAATAAAACGTAAACATCTGGTGGATCGTGATCATTTTATAATATTGACATCTTACAGCATATATAAAAAATAGCATTTATTATCCTTGAATATTTTAGTTGAAATAAATTTCAAATTTGATGTTTTTAAAGATTTTTTTAAAGTTTATGAGTGGTATTTATAGACACCGAAAATATGTACATTAAATATAAATTCAGTGCAAACAATCACAGTACAGTTAAGTATGACCTGCATGTGCTATAAAGCTATAAAGCATTTATATGAAGAAATAAACACATATTAAGAATTATAGTGACACATTAAAAATATAAAAGGGAAATATACTTAAGTTTGTAAATACTGACATTAACCTGATGTAAGTTTAATCTATATCAAGAACTCATCTACTGCTACTGGACTTGGGCATAGTTTGTATATGAGTCAAATGTATATGAGATTCTGTTAACATATTGACTTCGACAGATAAATGTCATGTCAACTTCATAGTGGCTTTTGTTTAATTAAAAAAAATTGTTAAATAACAAATGGTTGTTAATTATATATATATATATATATATATAAATTATTAAATTACGTCACTATAATTCATAATTTACGAAATATAAAAAGCTATTACACTAAGGATTGCATGGCTTACTACATACACGAGTCATATGCGGACCCTTAACGTTGAGGCTACATCAATCAAAAGCAAAATACATTAAACTTCTGATCATGTTTTTTTTTAATATCTGTGGCACAAAGAGCATACCAAATTCTTCCTAATTATTATATATTACTTCCAGTGATACCTTCTACAGAGATTCTTGTATCCACAAGTCCGGGCCATAGTTGCTGCGTGCAATAATAAAAAAAATAATAATTTTCCTATTAATACAAAAAAAAATCTAGGTACATCTAGACGTCTACACCTTAGTTCACAGCCGATGATCACTAACACTACATGTTTCAAACATTTCCATATCCATTCCGTATATTATAAGATAGCTGCAACCAAAAAAAATATATAATCATCCAATAGCTACTAAATCTCATTTAAATATATAAGTCTTATAAATTATGAAAATTTTGTTCAATACATTAATCATAATAAGCTAAAGAGTGAACCGGACTATGTTTGTTTTATTTATATTAAATATCTAAACCACAAACAATGTATTAATTACTTTAAAAAATATCACTAAATTTTTTTTTTACGACAAATTCAAAGACATTTTTACTAACACGTCACTAATTAACAAATAGTATTATTTATTAGCTGTTGTGTACTCGCTAAGCTGTAATATTGAAAAATAATTAGACAGAATAAAAAACGTTAGGGAAATTAGAAAAGACAGACACAAAACGGGCTATGGCATCACTAATGTATTACTTAAATGGGAATGGATTGAAATACACCATTAATGAGATCCTGTCTGAAAAACAAGCAATAAAACCTCATAATTAAAAACTATAAATACTAAATATAGCACTTAGAATGCCAATGTTTAAGTTGGTAACCTAAACAATTAATTTAGTTTTGATACATAAATATTTGCATAATAGATTAAATTAAGCTAAATATTCATGGAACACTTCTTTTTTCACAAAATAATAAAATTATTAATTGTCTATTAGACAGAATATTAGAAATCAATCACAAATATACCTGTGGATCAATACTTGTTGGTATGGGTTGTGGTTCGTCAATACAAAGGTCGGAGTCTGAATCGGTTCTTCGGAGACCGTTATCCTGAAACAGCATATGTTCCTACAATAAACGTATCTATACATGTTGCTGTTTCCATAACACAAAAATAAATAGATTATTATAGAGTAAGAAACTCAATATTTTATTTTATTAAGCTATAAAAATATTACACTTATAGTCTATATAAAATATAATTATTGATAAATCTTATAGTTTGAATAGTCTGAGTCTCTTATCTTTTTAATTACTACTACCGGCCCTTCGCTACTTCGGCCGCATACTACCTATAATTCCTTAATTATGCTGCATTTGACATAAGATTAATTATATAATTTATACATTCTATGTTATATCATAAATTTAAGAAGCAGCAAGCGCTACGTCGCTTGCTAAAATTAAGTGGTAAGGTATTTTTCTAAAATTCTTTACATTTTTTTTTACCTATGTCTACTTATTATTCTTTGTTGGCATATTTTGTTTATTTAGGCTTATGTTTTCTTATTAATTCTATTAAAAACTGCGCGGGTCCGCTAGTACCAAATAAATTCAAGGATGCCTTAATATTATTATAACATGAGCTACGTTATCTTAACGTGTGATCTTAAAGATTGTTATGCAATATGCACCTCTGTTACAATCTCCTCTGGCCACTAAGATATAAACCCTCTACAGTTGAGACCAGAAAGCTTTGACACTAGGCTCGTTCTGTCTACTCTGCGATATACTATTTATTTAATAAACAACTTACGCCCTGCGTGTACTGCCTCGTGGTGGTCAGCACCCTGGCCAGCGGGCGCAGGAAGCCGGGCAGCGTCTCCGTGAGGGGGGGGCGCGCGTGCGTCAGCAGGGGCTTCAGCAGGCGCGAGTCCAGCGCTCCCCACAGCCGCGCCAGGCGCGCCTTCTCGCCCCCCTCCCCGTTGTGGGGGGTTTCCTGCTGACGTACGAGCTTGCTTGCATTTTCGTGTATGATTTACTTAGAAATTGGATTTTTAGTTATAAATTAATGAGTTTGGTTTTATTATAAGAAATCAGATACCGAGTAGTGTGTTATTTTATGCAAAAGTTGATTCAAAATATCTAAGTGAAGTTATCAATATGTTGTTATCGATTTACAATATTGAACCCACATGCCCGATTATATCTAACATCATTACATTCATATTATTAATGTGACGTATGATTGTTGTTAGATGTTAAGTATATACATGCGTTGTGTTTCCTGGACTTGGTTATAGGTTAAAAAAAATGTACACAAATTTGTAGATGAAAATTTAAAAGTACCAGAATTTACATACTTCGTAAGAGTTTAGTTGCCAAGGCATTATCACTCCGTTTTCGTCTTTCCCCCACTTAACTACCATGCGGCCATTCTAGACATTGAAATAAATGAAAAAAATAAAGTAACATGCAACATGTGAGTAGTTAAACCGAAACTGAGTCTAGAAACGTCTTTTTAATTAATTAAAAATAAGTTATTTACTAAATATAGAACATAAAATATATATTTTTGCAACTAAAAAGACATTTCGTTCGACAGCCCTGTGTAAGTAACTGAAACTAGAATTATAAAGAAGATGCGCTGAAAGGTAATATTAGAAAAACATGCTTAAAAAAAAAATTATATCAAAATAAAAAAATGAACGATAACCGGCGTATGACATGCGTTAGTAAATTGTTATAAATTGCCGTGGACAGCCATGTGTATTTAGTACTGATATAAAACATGCATATAAGTTTTTCTCTTACAGGTGCCCTGTCGCTACTGGGCGATTGGTCGTCCAAATTTCGGAGCCCGAAACTTATTTCTGCCGGCTAAACAACAAATGTGACCATCAGTCTAAATAACGCAAGGGCTACTCAGTTAGGGACGACGTGTAAAACAAGGATGGCTTAAAACATTTAGGTTACGATATAGGACTCCAAGTATATATTTTTTAATTACATTATTAAAAACTTTTTTTAGCAAAATAGAAACATATCCATATTAAATCTGATAAAATAATAATAAGTCCAACTTATTTACTGAATGACTATAGGTTGTAATTCATTTAATAAGTTAACTATAAAAAAGTATGAAATATTCAAATAGAAATTTCAAAAATAATTTACGAATCCTATATCGTCACTTATACACTGCAATCGCACTAACAGTTAGGGCCTCTACATACCACCCAACCATTGGCCTTCCACCATAGTAAAAAAAACGAAGGTTAGTTCCCATGTAGGTGGTACGTATTTGACAGATGACAAATGTCACAGATAACAAAATGTTTGTTACAATGTATGACATGGAAGCATGACATGTTACACGTAAAGCATTGATGTCTCTGTGTATACATACCGGTCCGCCCGTGTCCGTGGCCTGGTAGAGCTGCCACAATAAGTTCGAATTAATCACATGCGCCGTACCGTTTGTACGTACTTAAGTTTTTGTTATTGATACCAAAACGACATGCTCAAATAGCATTTAGCCTATGCGACTATTTACATGGTAAATACAAATTTGTACAATCAAAATCCAAAATAATAATATTTTGACATTGTCTTGAAATTTGATATATTTTTTCCTTCCTCTTTGTTTTAAAATAATAACAACGAAATGGCTTTATACATATTAAAAATATTAATACTGGCGACATTAGTCTAACGTCCTAGGTAAGATTTGTTATTAAAACAACAACCATTTGCATTAGAGAAAAATTAAAAGAAGACCATTGTTATATCATAATTAGGATCCTTTTCTTTCTAAACTGTTCTCAGTACATACGTATATGAAATAAGAAATCTTAATGAATCACATATTATAGACACAGGTACACTACTAAGCCTAAAAATAAATATTTAGGAACTAATTTAAGGCGAGTATGATAAGAATAAATGTTATGACTAGTGGACATAAAAAGCAAGAAACAATAAAGAGGAACAGAAATAAAGCAAAATTATGTACGGCTATTTAGAGGTGTTAGAAAAATATGGAAAATAAAATCAAGTTGAAACAAAATTGTAAGAAAATTTAATAAACAAAGTAAAAGAAACAAAATTATTATTAATATTAATAATTAATCAGAATGTCTTTGAAAATAATTAGCGTTCACATTTGATCTCAACTTGATAATGTCAATGTATTATAAAAGACAATAAAGATTCATAGTCTAATCCTAAAATACCTAAAAGCAGGTGAAACTACATTGATAAAATATTTTAAAAGTAATTTAACGAGCTAAATACTTAATAAACCCTCTCGGTGTCAATATTTTATTAAAAACCTCGCTAACTATTGCATCAGAAGCTAAAAACTCAGTGCAGGAATATATAAATAGTGCAACTATACATATTAAGATTTATATACAAAGAAACTTACACTTCTTACGTCGCGATAAGGTAGGGCTTCGTTTTCGTCATTTGCTCCTTGCCTGTAAGAGTTTAAAATAAAATCAATAATATCAGCTTCACGCTGTATCCCGCACACAGCAGGGTAATAATTTATGACCCTGGATGGGAATCGAATCTACAACCGTCGCGTTTACAGTTCGATGCAATGGTGTTGCTTAAAGGGATATAATGAAGATTGCAAAATAGTTTACTCTGTGGAAAATACAACACGTGGAAATGTTATATTTCTTTCTATTTAACAGGAAAAAGTTGAAAATTATAAAATAATCATTATTAACAAAGTAATTGGTTGTAGTGAGTGTTTGTGTTGATGAAGACTGTATTATAACTGGATTTCATCTTAACATACATACTCTTTTTGAGTACTTTTTATATCTTTTCTCACCATATGACCTCCTAGGTGTTCTTCATGTGAAATGCCATAATCAAAGAACTGAACTGAACTTGAAAGTTATTGTAATAGATTATTTTAATTAATACTCATATTTTCAGGCCGTCGTGTGAGGATGTGACTGTAACGCGACGGTTGTGGATTCGATCCCCACTCAGGGGAGTGAACTATTATTTAATAATGTTTTCATTTCTTCATTCTGGACAAAAGTCCTACGTTAAGTTCCGCCACTCAAGACGCAACGCCTCGAAAAAAATGACGATAAATAGCCTAATTAAATAAACAAAAGTTCGAGTTCAACTATACCCAGTAGGTATCCGCAGGTAGGCGAGGGCGTGGGTGGCGGCGCCTCCCTGCAGCACCACGGTGGCTATCACGATGAGCGACGTGGTCGTCAGCATCGCCTGGCGCGCCTCCGACACCGTGTTGCGTATCGCCAGCGCGAACGACATGGCGCCGCGGAGACCTGCCATCGAGTTTGACGTCTCTCAACACTTCATTCGTAGATATTATTATTGTATGAATGAAAACGGCATTGGCAATTTAAAAATACGGGCCTTAACTGTGACCATCGACAGAGTTAGGTAACGGCTGACGTAGTGATTGTGATTTCACTCGTGGGGAATTAATTATATTTTGATTTCCCCGTTCTGTTAATCATAGCTTGATTTTGAGTTACGTCATTCGACATGCAATATCACGAATTTGGACAGAAAAGTGATGAACGGAGTATTTCGTCACGGCGACAATCAGTTCCGTGATTCAACACGGAGTGTCTCGAGTTTGGACGGAGAGTGGTGTCACTAGATGTAACCGCGCTTTTTTGTAGTAGATATTACTATAAAGGGTCTGTTTGTCAACATCGCTTGGCATGTCTCTGACAAAGTAGATAGTTACTTACTTATAAGCAATAGCCAGTTTTTTAAGTTATAAGATTAATAAAATTTAAATATATTACGAATTATTTTGTATCTGTACCTCTTCATTAGCATTATAAGATTTTTTTTTATACAACCAATCCCTCTTAAAAAAATCTTACAATGTAAGTTATTTGTTAGATGAACCTACATCTTAACTGGTCCAATATATAAATGAAGTATCTCACCAGAAAAGAAGAGCATGTGTTGGAAATTCATAGGTATTGGTGGTTTCCTTCCGAGGTTCAATAGGAATGACAGCGGGTAGATATTGACAGCGCGTCCTAAAGTGGATGTTAGCTGTTGTTGGCTATAGAAATATTATTGCATCGATATTTAAGTAAAATAATTCTTAACATTTCTAAACTGTTTATAAATTAATTTAATTTTATATATTTTTTATTGAAATTATACATAAGTTAGATATGGAAAAAGTTGACTTTAATTTCAGAAAATACCCATTTTAGAGTATTTTGCTCTAGCATAATCTTATTACATTTTAAGTAATGCCATCGTAACATAATTAGAGAGGCCACATAAGTCGTGGCGTAGGGGCACACGTGTACGACTGTAAACGCGACAAGTTGTGAGTTCGATCCCCACTCGGGGAAATTAAATATTTATTTAAATTTATCTTTCTGGTGTCGAGGCAAAAAACGCCGCCTCCAGAATTAGTGCAAAAAATGATGAACGGTTTCCAGGTATCCCTTGTCTATCCAGCGAGAAGCTATCTTACAACTATAGTATGGTTTATTCTAAACAAAAAAGTTTTTTAAAAAAGGATACGAATCCAGCAATAATAAACCACGGATCGAAGTGATGTTTCGGGAATGTGAACATAGAAACACCAATGTACGTGAAAATAAAGTTTTCAGCGAGAAAATTGAGCAACTCGAACAATTGTTTCGTCCTGTTGCGAGAGTCCGATGATAGATTGTTGTATGTGTAATGCGCTTGACATATACCACAGAATAATACAGCCACGACACCTGAAAAGATTTTATTATTTAGATTATTAAGACATAAAACTCACATAACAAATGTCAGAGATATGTTGAAAAAAAAAACAACGAAAAATCGAAGAGACCATTTTTGTTATTTTTTTTGTTGAATTTTGCCACTCATGACTTAACACACAGTGTCTCGGATACTCTTCACCTACTACTATAAGACATTATAAGTTAGTACTAAGGTAAAAAAAAATCGAATATAATGATTACTATTGTTTTATATTTTTTGGATAATGGGCTGGTGCTGTTTTCTTCTTAGAGCAGTATAGACGTGTGATAGTCAAAGGAAAAAGTAATTGTGAATTGACCCTAGTACTATATAAATTAAAATAAATAATTTTTATTTATATAGGGTCAATTCGCAATTACTGCGTGCAATGAATCAATGGTATTTTAAACATAAACAGTGATGTGTGAAAGTATCAGTAAATCAAAAAGTTATGTCTCAGTATGTCTTTCTTATGACAGTCGTTTCTACGCGTCTTGAAGAAGTCTCGCAAAATGTACAAGTAACTTAATCTTAGTATACAGAATTTATTTTCGGTGTTCATGTAACAGTGAAAGTGAAATGAAAACCGACAAATTTGAACGAGGGACCTTTAATGGTTTCGGATTAAATAACAATATATTTGGGATCTCAAGTGTAAATAATTCGTTTACATTTCACACGATAGTACTATTTCTTTAGGCCGAGACATTTTTTTGTATCATTGTTGAGATGCGGCAGCAGATTCAGTTAATATACCGTTTTCGTTATAATTTTTTTACAGACCTTCTTAAAAAAAACTGTGTTAAAAATAAATAAATAAAAATAAATCAATGATTTTATTTTATCTCACATGTTTTTACATACCCAGAAGATTAGGCCGTCATAATATTTTCTACTATTTTTTTTTTAGAAAATTTACATATATTTTTTTCAGCTACATGGGATAAAGTACCGTAGATAGCAGGGTGAGCAGGGGGAACCTAATGTTAAAACACTCCGTTCCACATTTCTGCCGAATTTCCAAGGCATTGTGTTCAGTAGCGGAACTCAACACCGTTCTTGGTATCAGAGCGAAGAAACAAAAATATTAATAAATAATAATAATCTATCTCCCGAGTGGGCGATATAATCTATCGGAGTGGGGATCGAACCCAGAATATCAGCCCCTAATTTATTAAATAAGCACGAATAAATGAAAGTGTATCAATACCTGTTAATTCGCAGACTTCAGCTATAAGGAAGGCAGCATACGACATGAGTACGAAGAGAGCCGATTCCAGCAACGGCCAGTCCCGTACGTGCGTGAACTTCGTCATGTGTTTCTCAGTTAAGAAAATATAACATTAACAATTATTTGAATTCAAACTAATTCGTAATGGAAATAAATAATAATATGTCAAATTTAAATTACGTTTAGAATAATTTGTTTATTACATAATTTTATATTCAACTGTAAGAGGTAAAATATTTTTTGAAACATTTCTTCCGTATTTTGTATGCCAGAAAGTAATAAATTTATTATATTACTACTTCTTTCCCATTTTAGAAACCATGGAAGTTTTATAGTATAGTTTAAATATAAATAAGGAGGCGTCTAACTATAATAGTTGTAACGCATTTTGGGATCGGGACAATACTTGAACGGACTCCGTTCTCCTAAAACACATTTGAATGCTTATTCCACTTGGTATTCATATTAGTTTTTACTATATGAAATTTATTTATTAAGAAAGGATATCAATGCAGTCAAGCATCCCATCAGAGCACCGACGAGTAACGACAGACTAAATATTCCAATAAAGTCGCCAATGGCCGCCAGGAACGCGGTTATTTCAAATCCACCATCATTCGAATATCTTTTCTCATAGTTTTGTATGGCACTGAAATTAATCGATGTTAATAAATATATAAACATTTTCTTATTGATATAAAAAATATATACACATATTTACAAATTAAATATACATTTAAAAAATAAATATATTGCAATAAAAAAATAAAAATAATGTTATTAAAATGTGTACGTGTGGGGTAAATTTATTAAAAAAAACTATTTTACAAGTATGAAGGCTATGCGGAGAGAATATCAACGACGTCTTTTTGTACAATTATTAATTAATTACCACCAGGGAACCACTGCTCTAGAGGAATGGGTTACTTTCATTTCCTAACTTTGGGTACAAGACAAAGCGCGGCGACGACTTCAGACACCACGTAATAATAAGAAAATTCGACCAAATGTGGGGGACGGAGTATCTTAACATTAAGTACCCTCTGCCTCTGCCGTGACATAGCGTGAAGTTAATTTTTTTTTAATTTTCACTCCATCAAAAGTTCACGTTTTTGAAGACAAAAGTGCGGCGTTAGGTAAGATCTTTGTCTAGTTCTTCTTAAGAGCCGGAAAATGGAAAATAAAGGAAATGGTCATCCAATTCCAAAAAAACCTAAACAAATCTCAATATCAATTACCGAAAATAAATCTGTAAATGTAATGTCAAATTACTGTTTTGTGTTATTACATTAAATTAAACTATTTTCATATTGCGTGTTAAAAAAGGGGGAAAACCTGCGCGTCGGCTGTGTACTGAAATAGACTTATGTGATGCACCGCAACATGGCCTAGAGTCTAGACGCAAGGCATTAAATATATAAAAATACATAGGAATTTTTAAATGTCAGTGATTTCGACCAAGTTTAAACATGATGCAATTTATTAACAATTTTGTATCATCAATAGTAGTAGTACACGGCAAAATAAATGTTGATACGACTTGTCGTAATAGGGACATTTAAAACGCATTATAGTAAATACCTCCAACTTCCATTAAAAGGGCAATGTTGTTTATTTCATTATTTGCACATTGCATACATCATTTATACATAAAAAACCTGATCATATTATATTTTTAATGCTGTTATAACTTAAAAATGTATACTCGTATGTAAAGAAGGTAAACCACCAAATATACTGAAGGCACCTATATGTTAAAACGATTTTGTTGTTAAAATGAATAAACTTAATAACATATGGTCGTAATATATGTACAAATCAATATCACGTGATGTTTTCTTTAATAATTTTCCTGTATGGTTGGTTAAAGTACAGAATAATATGAAATATAAATAGATAAGTTACCCGCTTAGTACAAGCGCCACTGCGTCATTGAGCACGCTCTCGCCGAATATCATTGCATAGAGATTTACATCAACCTAAAACATGAAAACTTATATAACTTTACTAATTCTATACATTCTATTTTTTATTCAACATATGTGCATCATAAGAAACGACATGATTGAGAGAGTTTAAGACCACTTTGTGCTTACATTTTAATTCGTTTCATATTAAGTTAACTTAACCTTTCTAGAAACACTTACTCTAAAAACATCATAACATAATTTTTGACATCAAACTATTGTAAGTCTAGTACTGTTGATGTATTGGAAGAGTAATTAGAAACAACACTTTTCTCTTCAGCTTCATGCTATATCCTGAATGTAGCAGGGTATGCAGATTGAGCCTAGTGTTAAGACACTCGACTCTCCACCTTCTACCAATTCTGGAGGCATTACGCGTTGAGTGACTAAACTCACCGCCGCCTTTTGCCTCGACACAAGAGGGAAGAAATGAAAATAGTAAATATTGCATTTTTTCGAGTGGGAATCAAACCCACAAGCTTTTGCCTTTAGTCACATGCTTGTACGCCCGCTCCATGACAGGCCTCACTTTTATTACAAGTAAAAAATATATAAAGGATTATAGAAAAAAATGTATATCACAAATTGAATTAATAGATGACACTGCAAATCCAAAATACATGTTTCATATATTATTTTGTAACTTTCCAACAAAGATAACACTAAGCTGTTTTATCAGTCATGTGATGATTAATATATTAATGAATATTTATGTATTTCTTTTGTATACATTGTATATGTCATGAAATGACTTTGTATTTTATACCTATATAGTTACATACATTTATTTTATATTTATTATCAAAACATGTTTAAAATATTTCTTAAGATGTTGTATTTAACATAATATTGGTTATTTACTAGTTATAATATTATCAGTCCAATTTCTAGTTATACACATAGTAAGTTATTATTTTGATGATAATCATAAAAAACCTTAAAAAAAAGAAGAGTAATTTTTTTATATACATTTAATTTTGTTATAATTTGACTTAAAAATACATGTTAATCGTACTGTAAATTTTTGTATGAAACATCAGCAAGTTGATAAGCTGACATAATTTGCAGGTTTGCCTTTTAATTCACACCACAAATTGGTAATTACATTTCTAAAGAATACTAAAAATTTAATTATGATTAAAATGTAATATAAGTTGTCTTATCAATTAATCGACACTTACTACAGATTTAACAGTGTAGTGCCTGTTTCAATAAACTTTGGCTGTTATCTGTTTTTGCCATAAGATTTCACTTTTGTATAAATAAAATAGTAGAAAGGAAAGTGAATAGAAATATAAATACACTTACCTTTAACTGTGAGAATATAGCGAGTACCGTTAAAGGATCTGTAGGTGATATTAAAGCACCAAAATATAATGTGTCCAAGAAAGTAAAACTCGCTGCCAAAGATTTCGGCATTAATTGTACACAGCCATACATAAGAGAACCAATGACTAGAGCTGATAGGGCTGTGCCCACCATTGCAAATGTTAATATTGCACCCAAGTTGCGGAAGAAATATTTCTGAAAAATATATATATATATTATAAAATATGTCAATTATAAGCATTTGTTTGTTTGTGTCAATTAGTAATTTTTGTATGCTAGGCTAGCAATTTTTGTATAGTTCATACAGAGCTTTTCTATAAAGAATTTTTTTTTTATTAGATAGTCAGTATTATGACTCATTGGTTTGAATCCTCACTGGGTGCAATTATTTCATATCTCTTCTCTGGTAAGACTATACTGCATAGCAAAAATACTTATTTAGAAAACATATGAAAAATTTTATGTACTGGGATTTGAACCCACACCTCTTGGAAACCATCCAAACCCCTCTTTACATACCCAGCTATATGTGGGATAAAGGATGAAGCTAAAAAAAATAATAGGAGAAAAAAAAATTGTCTATATCTACATAAAAAATAGAACAAAAACAAAAAAACATCAATATACTTTTATGATATACATACTCTTTTAAGGCAGTATCCTGCATGAAATATAATTGGTGGCAGAATTATATTGAAAAAGATTTCAGGGTCAAATGTTGCCTTTAGATCTATTTCATTTTGTTCCAAATTAACAATTTCTCCACGGAAGCTATATGCATAAGTTTTATTTGGTACAGGTATATCTAAAACATATGTTTTTGATAGTAATACATCTGATTATAAAAAAGATATTGCCAAGTGAAATTCTTTTGAATTTACCTCCAGTGGATATTTGTATTTTATCAGGAAAGTGAAAACGAACAATATCAGGAGGAACAGATAAATTGTACTTTGTATCTGGGGCTGGATGTGCATCAATATATGTAACCTGGTTGGTACTTCCAGCATATCTTATAATTGCTCCTACTATAAGACCTGTTGATAAAATTTAATTTCTTAATAAGTACAACTGTTGGCGCATCAATTTTAAATATAAGACCTTCAAGAATTTGGTCATTATATCAATGTCATGCTAGAGTTAGTCACGAGTTTATTTATATAAGTACTTACCATATATAACTGCCAGACCAGTTTCGTGGAGCCAGCTCACGCGACGGTGCTTAAAAACCCATATAGTTAAAACAGTTAACGTCAATAGACATGTATAAATTAAAAGGTTTAAGCTATCTATACGGTGCAAAAGTGTGGCTTTTGCATCGAGGGCTATATCTGTTCCCGATGCTTCACAAAATGCTACATAATAGAGAAAGAATGAGGCAAAACAGATTACAGGATTCATTTTTGCACAATGAATAGTAATTTCACATCACAAGAAAATCGATTTTGCAACTGAAGGCACAATTTAAGCTATGCTTTTCTCAATCTAATAGAGACCATTATAAAATAGTATAAATAATAATGTATCAGTATCTAAGCGATTTTTTAGCCGCAGCTGAAGGAAAAAACTGGAGAATACACTTCTAAACTTAATTTTGTCAAAGTGACAAGTATATTAAAAATCAAAATTGAAAACATATAGGTGCAACGACATCTGTTTCCAAACTTGTACAATTTTCGTTTATTATGAAGAACGGAACGTGTTGTGCTATTAATTGAACTGGTATTAATAAGGTATCAAGGAATAATTAAAACTAGTTTCATTAGGAATTTATTTATAAAACTATAAATATTCTATACCCTGTCGACGACAATCTTTACGTTACCTAATGATAAAATTTTTCATTTTCTGTTGATATTTTGTCTGTGGATTTTTTGTGCCAGTATTCAATGTCAATGATGTTAAATAATGTTGTTATAATTTTTTAAATTCTTTATGTAAATATATTAGATATTAAAGTATTAGCTAACAACTTTATAAAATATTACTCATTGTTAACCCTCTGTTATGTATACACTGTAAAATATACTTTTTATTTTATAGGTGAAAGCAGTATCTTAGCTGGATTTCTTTTTAATTTGCATTCTTATATTGTGTAATATTTTCACTTTTTTATTGTACATACTCTTTTATGTGTTCTATAGTCAACATAGTAGTGGTGTCCGATGATCACCGATTTTCGATGAACATCGATGTTAGCAGTTAAAATATTGATGATTTAACATCGATGTTGCATAAAATAAAACATCGTAACTTCGATGTTAGCAGGGACACATAATCGATAATCGCGTACACGTACTATATAATTATTATTTTTACCGTCGCTTAGAAAAAAAATTTGGGACATGTAATGTGTTTGTGTTTTAAATTTTCAATAACTTTTTGATTTCTGTTTTAATTAAAACATCGTGTGATATTGTAGTTGTGAGGATTCCGTACCTTTTAGGAAAAAAGGAGCCCTTATAAGATAACTTTGGTGTCCGTCGATCTGTCTGTCAAGAGAGATAAAGCATCTCAAGAACGCTTGGAGATATCGTGTTGAAAATTTAACAATATACATAGATCTACGGCTCCATGATTTGGCCGCTTATATCGCAAAACGCGTATTTCGACACGTATTTATGAGATACTTTCGGTTGACCTAGAGTTATGAAATGTAAAAGTAGCTAGCATCTACAGATACTATTAATTAAGAAAAAAATCTAAAAACTATACATTTGTTATTAAATAATGAAAAATAATAGCCTTAAAACGGTGCAAGATTTGGTATAAAAGCCACTAGTTCTAGTGAGGTATCAGATGAAAGGACTCTGGCTAAGCTAAGCTTGAATTTTAGAAAAAGCTCGAGA
>DWAN01002107.1:0-15937 GCA_018230445.1 Heliconius hewitsoni
ATATATATATATATATATATATATATATATATATATATATATTTAAATATATATAAATCAAGATTTTGAAATGTTTTATGGTGTATTTTCAAAGTTAAGGCCTTTTATTTGAAACACAAAATCAAAACGACAGAAAAGTTCGCCAAACCACCTGATACGGGATCAGGTTGTTAGGGAATTTTTCCATTTTATTACGGCGGGAAAGCGTAGTCCAAAATTCAGCTCATTCAGGCACTAGGAAGTGAGTGAAATTGAGTTTGTTAGATTTATACATATGACCACCGTACACGTCAATAAAATAAAGTAAAAATAATATAATTTAGATCATGATCCATCATATTCTATTGTATACTAAAAGTGTCTAAATATTTTAAATCTTGACGACAGCTACAACATCAGTGTAAACAAAGTACTGTAATTAATCATGTAAGACTGTAAACACGTGTTTTATTAGCGTGGATCAAAATATGTAATATAATTGATTATATTTAACTGAGGCCGTCGTACACACACGCATACGCAGCACGCAACGCAATATAGTTGTGGATTCGATTTCCACTCTGGGAAAAAAAAATGAAAAATATATATATTATTTTTTTTTTGTTTGACGTAATATAGCTTTTATCCTTCCTCAATATCGATAGGTAATAAATTTGTTTTTTTTATCTCATGCTGCTACGGCTATTAGTGAAATTGTGGGTTGTATATGTAACATTCAGTGATATAAAAGGAGAATAATTTTATCATTTTGCTATGAGGATTTTTATGCCTTAGATTTTTTTTAGTAAGCAACCCAACGTTTTGACTTTTTTATGCAAAGAATATAAGATTTAATTCCTAAAAAAATATATAATAAATACAAAAATTGTTTGTGAATACAATTTACTATTTAATGTTAATATTTCTCCGATTTTCCAATTATAAAATATATATTCGCTAAAATATATGTTATGTTTCTTAACATTTTTTCTTTCGTTATTTTCTTTACGGCCGCTATTAACAACGTGGCCAAAAGGTCGAGTGTCTTAAAATATGCGACCCGTTTCTTAATATTTTTAGTAAACCCTAAAAATATCGCCGAGTATTTCAGCCTCTATAAAGCTTTAAGAATCAAAATGTTTTACTCAAATTCAGTAATAGCAAATAATATAGATCATTTTTTTCAATTCATAATAACAAACGCTCGCTCTGTCAAAAAGACAAAGTGCGGTATTGAGTTCCGCCACTCAAGACAGTCTCAATAATTGTGTGACAAGTGGCAGAGGAGCCTCTTAACACTAAGTTCCCTCTGCCTATACTGCTGTATGCAAGATACAACGTGAAACTAGAAAAAAGTATTATAAATCAACAAATTTAATGTATTGCACTAAACCAGGTAACAACAAAATTCGTTACCAGGAGCAAATACATTAAAAGCACACGCCAAATAATGAAATAGATTTTTTTAACTGATTACCGCTTACGGCATGCGTAACACCAGAAGAGCTACAGTTGCTTTGCCGGCCTCAAAGGTGGATTTTTTAAATTATTTTTTAATAAAAGTTATTGTGTCATTCTATATATATATGTAATATATATTATTTAAATTCCGTTAAATATTATTTAACTACCGATCAACAAAACAAAACAATCAACCAAAATTAGAACCTACGAAATCCGTTAAACAAATATGTAACTTATATGAAAAATATCTCTTGCAAAATAGCTATCATACTCCTAGGCATTTAAAAATCACTCGACTCGACTAACATACTTTTACTCTCAATATTAAATCTATATCAATATGTTTCACCCATTAGTGTGTATGACAGGGCTCAGCTAATGGAGGGAACGCAAAAAGGTGGCCCCGTTCAGAATAAACCTGGTCTTAAACGTTTATCGATAATAGTGCTTTACTTTAGTTATGGTAGTTTCCTGGTAGATTATTGACTTTCTATTTAGTTGAACGTTTTATACTACGTATGGAAAGGTGGGTACAGGGAAACTAGTGCTAAGGCACTTGGTTTGATCATTGCGTGCTCGGAGACGGAACTTAACGACGCGTTTTGTCTTGTTACAGTGTTGATAAGCACCCAGGAAGTGCTTTTAAGCCGAAGGTTTTGTATTTAAAGTAGCCGGTCTAGCATCTAATCGAAAGCGGTTACAGTTTCAATCGCCGCTTGAGGAACTCTGCTATATTTATTTTGCCGTAATAAGCGTTAAATTAATAATTTAATATAATATATATTATATACTCGTTATTCGATCTAAGAATGAAAACGACAGGAGTCGACATCGATGCATATAGAATGCATATCGCTCGAGATATGAGGATTATCGGTTTAAATGTCTAACCAATTCATTCTCAACGGCTTCAGAAGCCTCACAATGCACAAAATTCACTATTTACATGCAAATATGTATGCAAGTACTTACTGGAGCGCGGTGATTACGCAAAAATACCATTCCTATAGCATATGAAGTTGTGGAGTAAAATTAGTTTAAAGATTTTTTTCTAAATATTTTATAAAGATTTTATGCTTTACGCAGTACCCTTAGAGGAAACCTGGGAACCTAGTTTCAAGACACTGTTTCTATAAAATTAATTTCGTTCTTCACTGCCTTTAAATGCCTCAGACCTGAGAAGAGCAGGCGTAAGAAACTCAAGACTATTTTTTTTTTCAAAATGCAAGTATTTGATTCATAACAGAGAGATAAAACTAGAGACTAAACTTACGACTATCACATTTAAAAAAAATAAATAAACACAACGCAATGCAAAAAAAACAACAGTGTTATATAACCAACCATCAAACATTCCTACTCTAAGTTAACGGCTGAAAATTTCAGTAAAACCAAAAAAAATATCTCTCACTGAAACCAATTACTGAAGCGATAAAGCAAACGTACTCATACAACGAATCCACTCTCCATCAGATCGAACTATCGTACACATTCGAAAAATCATTTTTAAATGGTAACCATAACAATAGAATAAAAAATGAATAAAAGTATATAACTGCTTAAATGTCGAGATCGCGGCGTTGAGTTTCGACACTTAACAACCAATGTCTCGAAAATTTGGCACTTTAAAATTTTCTCTCACATAATTCTTTTCACCCATATACAGTCACCTTTTAAAATACCTTTTAAAATATATAAGAAAATCTATATTCTGTAGCAGACTACAAAGTTACCCTCCATCAATTAGGTTATTTGGACACACAAAGGTAGTCATAATTATTCTTCTTAATAATTTAAATAACGTTGGTTCATGTTTTTATTAAATAATGAATGTAACTTATGTAATAAGATATGCTTTGGCAGTTTGTATGTAATAAGACAATAATTTGAATCAGTCTAGAGGTTTGGTATTTGTATACTATTATATATATTTTTAACCAGCATTAAAAAATACTGAAAGACGCATTTACTAGATAATTTTTAGGCAAATAAAAAAGAAAATAGTTTGTTACCTCGGAACTGATGATTTTTCTTTTTGATCCATTTCTGACAATGGTATCTAGGAAAAAATCACATACGAGTAAGTTTTAAATTTGCATCAGGTATGTGCGACAAATGGATGAAAAACTCAATATCAAGCCAACCGATTCCAATGATTCTTTTTTTATTTGAAAGGATAGTTGGTGAAGGTTTCATTAAGTTCTGATTACGGAATCCGGTTGACAATGATATCTGTGAGAATATCACATAAGTGTTAAATTTGCATTCGGTATGTGTGTGACGAATAACTCAATGTCAAGGCAACCGATTCCAATGATTCTTTTTTTATTTGAACAGATAGACTACAAGGATATATTGGTAAAAGTTTGGTGAACAAGTTGTTTTTCGTTTATGGTAAAAAATATAAATATACTGTAACAGTAACAAAAAAAAACATTCCTAAAATGGGTGTCACAAGTGAGATTCATTATCATTGCATTTCTTTTTAACTGACTTAAAAAAAACGATGATCTCATTTTCAACCGACTTCAAATAAGGGAGAGGTTCCCGATTCGCCCAAATATTTTTAATATATATTTTTGTCAATATGTCAAAATGTTAGTAACCACAATAATACCAAATTAAGTTCGAAGTCATACATAAAACAACCACTACTTGAGAAGCATCTTTTTAAGATCTACCCTTCACTTAAAAAGGTAAAATAAATTATTTTTTAATAAAAAACAAAAACGATTTCTAACAACGAACTAAAACGTATAAATTAGTTTTACATAAAGTAATACGTACTTTGATTTTGTTAAATAAAAATAATTAAAAAAAAATTGAAGTGTGTGTCAAGCTATACAGCAATGCTACAACAACTTTACTACAATATCGAATTTTAAGCTTATTTATTTTACTTGGACACCGACTTCAAAATTATAAAACCTTTTTTTAATTTTTTTGTTTCTGTCCTTTGTTCTATGCTGGATCCCGCAAATACTAGGGTAGACATAGGGAACCTAGTGTTAAGACACTTCGATTTCCACTTTCTGTTGAAATTGCGTGCTGAGTGGTGTAACTCAACGCCGCGCTTTATCGTCTTACAGTGTGAAACTTTTATTAAAGAGTTTTGAATCTTTATAGATAAATAGTAATAAGCACCGAGTTTTAACCTTCGAAGTAATATAAGCTAACATATAACTTAAATAAAACGTAAAAAATACTTTTCATCTCCGACCACGTCTCAAGAGATACGAAGATAAATAATAAGAGTTATTCCAACCTAATAAAATGAAGTATTTCAAAATATTATCTTTTACTTACATAGTACAGGTGGTTTATTAAATTATATATTTTTATTGTTTTAATTTATTTAAGCGTTTGAAGGTCACGAATTAGATTTCCAGTGAATTCCTCAGTAAATAAAAAATATGTATGTATATGTATGTCTCAAAATGAGAATGATTTGCTGTTCAAAACGTTATGTCCCAAAAATTAAACGAAGTGTCTTTTTAGGTTCCCTCTGCCTCTGTAAAGCTGTAACAAGTTTTTACTGTTTCTGGTTAAGAGTAATCAACTAATGAGAAATGCCACTTAAAAGGACGTAAAGTGAAGAATATTATATTTTATTTATTAAATTTTTTACATCTCTACTTTCTTACTATTGTATAGTTTTTTTGATGATAAAAATAACTAAGACACGGGATACATTTTAGGTGTCCGAGATAACTCTAACCGCAGAATAACGTGATGTATATACATAACTATAGTCTTCCTTCACAAAAAAAAATCTATTAAATTCCATAGTTCTCGAGATTAGCGCGTTCAACCAAATAAACTTTTTAGCTTTATAATATTTACTTCAGATATACCTACTAGTAAATGTTTCTAAGCCTTCTTTTATTCTACTGACCGATTTCTCGGAATTGCGTTCGAAGCAAGGCTCAAACTTTAGAGCTTGAGATTTCTTACGGCAGCCGATAGCGGTAGTTGAAATTGCTTCAGTACGTAGTAGTTCTATATTTGTACTACATAAAGGCAACAATAAGCTTCTAAAATAATATATGTATGTATATTTATTTTTTTATCTTATCGTATCTTTTCTTTGTAAGGAAGAACTAATAATTCGGTTTAAAATAGGATTTATTGCGTTGCGGAAGCCAACGCTGCTGTGCAACGCTGTTCCGTTTAACAAGACTGAGAAAATTAAAGATAAAATTTTAATATATATTCATTTTATTACGAGAAAACATTGATTGATATGGGTTCAGTGGGTTCGATTTACTCTCGAAGAAACTATGTTTAATATTGCCATTTGCTCGCTCTCGTAATGAGACAAAGAACGGATTGAGTTCTGTCATTCAACACGCAATGCCTCGGAATTTTGTGGAAAAACGGATCTATTATGATAAGAACAGAGTGCCTTATCGTGAAGTTCCCAGGATCCCTCCGTCTTCTCTGCTATACGTGCGGGATACATTTTTTTAAATTTTGAATTTAACTAATATAGATTATTTTTTGATATAAACGAAGAAAAAAAGGAGAAACTAAAACTACAAAACTAAAAAAAGAATAGGCAGAGAGAATTTAATGCAAAGACTCGAGGAACTTTACTTTAATTTATTTGATTGATTGATTGATTCTTACTAAAACATTTTAGGTTCAATAGCTAAACAATAAATCTATCATTTTAAAACTAATTTAGGGTTCCGTTTAAAAATTATGTCAAATAAAAAAAATGAGTGTTAATGATAGAAAAATGCTTCTTAAAAAATCGCATTTACTAAGAAGCCAAAGAAGTCACAAACAAATACAGATCGTTCAATATGTAACATGTTAAATCTTCTAAGTACAACAATGTTTAAATAGATAGTAAACATTATAAATAATCTACTTAGTTGCCTATAAAATAAAATATTTAAAAAAGGAGATCTTGCTGTGTATTCCCCGCATATAGACTATTGGATAGGGTAGGCTGAGGGAACCTAGTCTTAATATACTCCCTATAAACCATAAAGTTTCGACACATCCCGACTTCAGTGGTGCAACTCATCACCACGTTTTTTCATGTGCTGCTGAAATATATAAATATATCATTTTCACTTGATTATCTTATTCAGGCCACCTTACGTTTAAAACTTTCTGTTTCCCTGTAAAGGGTTTTTTCTATATTTAAGATGTATACTAATGGCTGTAGTACCATAGCTCGTATATGAAGAAACAAGAAACAATCCTCTTCCTTAGTGGAAATTGACGGCATTTTAATGAATATTAGTCTTTTTTCGTATTTATAAACGGAATAAAATTATCAATCAATCAAAAAAAAAAGATGAACCTCCAGACCTTTTTATTAGGTAGATTTTGCATGGTTCGCGAACAAACCAACAGACAGACAAAAATTCTGCTAAGTGTTTTGTGCTTCTAAAATCGATATGTTAACCCGACTTAATTATTTTTATATATTTCATGTGCGGAATTAACTTTTCTATTTTTATCGTATATAGGCCAGTTGTGACACAGGGACACAAAGTGTGACTGTAAAATCAACTGGTCGTGGGTTCGATCCCCAGTCGAGGTTCTTTGCTCTGGTGTGGAGGTAAAGCACGGCGTTGAGTTCTGCCACTCAACACGCAATACCAGAACTCGACGGAAAGTTGGCAACCTGCTGTGTGCGGGATACAGCGTGAAGCTGATTTACTTATTTATTAAATATAGAGAAGAGATTTTAATTCTCGTATTCTTGATTCTATTATTCTTGATTTTTTTTTATAAAGCTTAAAGATAAAAAGTTAAACAGTTTTAAGACGAAAGAAAATCTTAATACTGTTTCATGATTACATAAAATATATTTAATATTTATATAATGAATTGAGTAAAAATTATAACATCATTTTATTGCTAATAATATTTACGAGTTAATGCGAATTATACAAATAGTTTTCAAAATTAATAAAAATTAATCTTAAGATTTAATTTTTTTTAATCAAAGAATATATATATATTTTTACATAAAACATTTTTTTTTATAACAAAAAAATTAAAAAAAACTTACCATTTAAAGCCACAGCAAAACGAAAACACAACACATCACATATACTCGTAGTTCACTGTAATCACTGGCATCGTATCACTGTAACACGCTCGGGCGCCGCGGCGGCTGGTAAGCTAGTGAACGGGAACGTCCCCCGCCCCCCGTAGGAGCGATATCATAGCATGTATTGCGCAATGCATGTGCATGTTGTAAGATCATAGGATTTCGCTTTTTTTTACATGTGATCATTATTAATTTTCGCTTTTTTACACTGTAAACTTAATGTTTGAAAAAAAATACTTACCTAGATGCTGTAGCTTCATCCTTTATCCTGCAAATAGGTAGAGACAGACATTATGAGATGAGTGGCAGAATTCAACGCCATGCTTTATCTTATTATCAGAGCAAGGAAATGAAAATACATTTAACAGTACATATAATTAATTGATTTTTTTTTCAAACTTGAGATAAATGCTAGCTCTACTGACTTTTACACCGACAAAACGGTACTCTGCCCCTAGGAACTCATCAGCAGTACGTGGTTGCTAAAGAAGTGTTCCTTCCAGGACTCGAACCTGATCTTGCGACCCTCGCACGGCCAAGAGAAAAATTATATGTATGTGCAAGTGATTATGATAAAGTTCGAAATGTAGTCGTCAAAATTATTTTATATATTCACGGTGTATTCCTCACACAGTAAAGTCCCTCTGTCTACAGAAAACCCAGTGTTAAGACATTCCATTTCTCATTTTCTACCGAATTCTGGAGGCATTGGACGCTGAGTGGCGGAACTCAACGCTACGCTTTGCCTCAACAACAACGAAGGGAAATGGAAATATAAATTTAAGTAAGTTTTTCCTTGAGTGGGGATCGAATCCACAACCTGTTTTACAGTCACACTTCGTGCCCCTGCGCCACGACTGGCCTCAAACGTATAATTATTTTCAACAAATTTTCACGTATTGTTATAATTTTAGGCATCTTTATATATACATTTATAAAATGCATATTAAATATTGATCAAGGAACAAAACAAATAATATAATAAAAATGTATTATACATACTACATTTATAAAAAGAAAGAAGAATAAATGTTTTGGTGTTTTAGTTAGTCAAAGTGCAGAGTTGACTCGTCGTCGACGTCGTCAACAAGCACGTAATAACTCGAGATTGGCTTGAAGTGAAGAAACTTATTATAAGATTAATTTGTACTTACTCCGAAAAAAGAAAATAGGTATATATATTTTTTATTTTTTTTTCTCGCCTTACGTTGTGTCCCGTATATAACAGGGTTATCAGAGGGAAACTGGGAGGAAAACCTAGCGTTAAGACACTTTCCGCCGACTTCTTTAGACGGTTGTATGGCGGAACTCAACGCTGTGCTTTGCCTCTTTACTAAAGCGATGAAATGAAAATATTATATATTTTATTTCCCCAAGTAGGAATCGAACGCATAACCGTCGCGTCGCACGCTTATGCCCCTGCGCCACAACGGCCTCATGTTTTTTATGTTTTTGAGGTTTTTTATGTTTTATATTTTAATTTTTAATTTATAATAAAATGTCAAAATATTTGAAGTGAAAAATAAGATTTTTGCGTTTACGTCAACAAATGGGACGCTAGCCAAACGCGTCTGTGAAATATTGTTGCTTTCTTCCTTATTTCTTCGTGTTGTAGTATCGTATCTTTTATTTGAAAAATAGGTAAATATTCTTATATCGTTATGAAAAAAAATTATCACTTGAAACGCGATAACTGAGTGACAAAAACATAAATATGTTCACGTTTTTCCCTCGCATTAGAATAGGTATAGAAAATCTACAACACAAACCAATAATATAAACCGATGTCAAAGCACAACCAATCTCCGTTATTCACTCGAAATCAAAAACCGAAAGTCAACCGAGACAATTTAATAATTTAAGAGTAATAATTTCCTTAGTAGAATCGAACCTAGGCGATTGCGATTGCGATACAATCACTTCGTCTTTGTTACTAAAGCGAGAAAATGAAACTAATCCTCCCCCTGAGCGATATTTGAACCCATGACCGTAGTGATTACAGTCAAACGTGTCCCACTGGGTCACTACAGCTCACCTTAGTAAAATACACGTAATATCGCTATTGTAACACTAGAACCGAGCGCTAGGACATAAAAAAATCCGTTATTTACTTTAACAGAACAGCTGGAACTTAATTAGGTAGGCAAGGTACTCGTTTGACGTCAACTAAATAATGAGTATTCATTAAAAAGAACGTGAGGACAGAGAGAGAGGGAAAAAATTAAAAGGTGTATATATAAGTCTAATTTCCGGTGAAAATACCGGTTGGATGTTTTAGGATATTTTTTCTTTGAAATGCGATTAAAAACAGTGATTATATTTCCAAATTGATGTAATCTTCTTTTTTTGTATTTGTACATATATTTTCTATATGTAATATTTGCATTTTTTTATATGTATAATCGAAGTGTGTGTGAGACTTAAATATATTTTTCATTGATATTACGTACTTAACTGTAATAATTAATAGTAAATTATATAACAAGTTTAAAGTGCATACAAGCTCATTTTATATTTAAAAAACAGCTTGAAGCCGTATCCTGTACACGGCAGGGTAGGCAGAGGGAATCTAGTATTAAGACACTTCGTTCCCCAGTTCTGGAGGCTCGCATAAGAATTACTACGTTGATTAATAAAAGAACATATGGCGTTATGGTCACAGCGCTTGGATTCCCGAGAGACGCGAGTTCAATTCCCGCTACGTTAAATATTTTATACGTTTTCTAAAACCAGTACTACAACAATTTAAATTACTTTAAAAGTATGAAAAAACTGAAAATTTATTCAATACAAATCCATTATTCGACACATTAAATTATAAATATACTGACGCTTAAATTTTATTTTGTTAACTAAATTGAATTGTCACGTCTATTTCGATAGTGTCGATTCAAATAATTAATAAATAGTTTTGTTTCGTGAATTGATTGACCTTTTGTAGATACTGTGGTTTAAATGTTGTATATATTGCTATTAGGTCCCAGGTTCTTCTCGATGGCTTTGGGATCAAATTTCGTTAAAAGTTATCTGGAGATTATTTTTTTATTTCACGCTGCACACTACATGCACACTATATATAACAGATTAGCAAGGGAGAACCTGGAGTTCACTCGATTACCGACTTTTGGTTCAATTTTCTGTTCAAGTTGCTGTGTTTTGTGACCCGAGCCGGGTATAGTTCATTCCTTCGATTGAAAATCAAATTCACAATCGTAGTCTTTTAGCACAAATATCATTTACTTTCTACATTCGTTAAAAAAATCTTGTAAATAAATAAAACGCGCACGTACTTACAGATTAAGTATGACAAAAATACTAAGTTTACTTGCAAGAGCTCAAGTTATGACAACATTTTTAAAAGAAAGTTACCAAAATTTCTCCTTCCTGTCCACAAATTTGAAAACAGATATAGAAAATAGTAAGAAATATCATTTATAACCCAGTTGTTTATGGCAATAAGGCGGAAAATGAGATGGGAGCGTATAATATACTGTTTACGATATACTCCAATACATAATGCATTAGATTTTCACTCATCCTCACACCCAATATATTCTATAAGGTTTAAAAAAGGGATTTTCAGTGGATAAGTTAAAAAATTCCTAAGATATAATTAGATGGTATGTTACGAGCGTTGTGTGTTTGATAATGTTGTATTTAAATTATCTTCATTTTCATGATTGAGGCTAGCGTGACCCGGTGGCTCAAGGGTGTGACTGTAAGCGCAATGGTTGTGGGTTCGAATCCCATTTGAGGGAATTGAATATTTGATATTTTCATTTTCTTGTTCTGGTAAGGAAGGAAAACGCGGCATTGACGCTACCGAATTCCTGCCGAATTTCGTCAGAAATGGGGAGATGATGCGTCTTAATAAGGTTTCTAGGTTCCCTCTTCCTACTCCCTGCTATGTGCGGGATACAGCGTGAAGATAAGAAAAAAAATAATCTCATAAAACAAGAATTCTCACAAAATGGCATAATTTAAATAATAAGTAACTTTTCAGAGATATTTATATAAAAGTTAAATTTCTCCACTCTACATGCTCGAAAATGTAGCGGAAAGTGGGAAACGGAGTATCTTAACAATCTATGTTCCCTCTGCCTATCCTGATATATGCGGGATATAGCGTGAAGCATAAAAATGTAATTAACCATCGGCATACGTTTCGAAATGAATACGTCCACTCTTTGATGTTTAGAATTAAAATGTAAAGAAAACACGATATTAACATGTTTCTTTTTATTTAAGTATACTTTAGGGACATCTGGCTCATATCTGCCATCTTGCCATCGCTTACTTTGAAGTGGTAGAATATTGAAATTTGCTTTTAGCTTAGATACGTGTTGAGAGGTGGAACTTAACACCGCGCATTATCTTATAAACCAATATGATATAATAAAAAGCATTTTAAGATAAAAAAACTGCTTATTCAAAAAGACAAACAGTTATTTCTATAAAGAAGAGATGCTGAAACCGTCTCAAATACTGAATGAATGTGGAATATGGTCCAAATGTATTATTGTCCGAATCTAAATCTGTAGTTATATTTACGACTGGAGAACTGCCAATTCCGTTTTCATAGTTGCCGACAATGGTTTTACGGCGGACCTTTTGTTGAATAAAAATGTCTATTTCTAATATGAACGACAGTAAGGGAGTGGTGAAGGAAAGTGATTATTTTTGAAAACGTAGTATTCTATGAGACGGTTGGTAGAAAATTTTAATTAGATATGATTTTTATTTAATCGAAGACAAAAGTGAATTAGTAATTGAGGGCAGTCGTGGCGCAGGGGCACAAGCGTGTGACTGTAAGCAAACTAAAGAGCTAGCTAAAGATACTTCTAGAAAACGGATTGTCTCAAAACTAAGTTCTTATGCTCCCCTGCTATTTGCGATACTGTTTTCAAATTTCATAAATTTTCATATTTCATATATTTTTAGGACTATGTTTGAAGGCAGAACGTTAAAATTTAATCAGACTCGTCCCAACTACACTACAACAGCTCCTTTTTAAAATTAATGATATTTATTCAAGCGAATATATTTGATAGGCTAGTTCTTATTTCTTTTGTTTGTTGCTTTAGACATAAATTAATATTTTTACAATAACTGGAATTTTACAAATATAAAGAACTACGTCTGTGTAGGAATCCTTTGTGTATTGAAAATACATATCTTTCTCTTGAAAAAACTATTTTTATTGAGTTATCAATATATTAATAAAGTAGCCTTTTCCAATGAAAGTTAAATTGAAGTTCAATTTTGTCTATTCCATAGAATTCATATAGATTGTGTTTCTCAAAAGCAAAGAGAATATAATATACAAAAAAAAATAACATTTTTAAAACGTTCATCCATACTAAGTAAAAAACCTAAATGTTATACGCAAAAATGGTTGGTTTGACAAGTATACAAATACTAGTAAATTAAAATAAAGTCAGTCGTGGCGCAGGGGCACAAACTGTGACTGTAAACGCTGGTACTGCAAAACTGGTTGTTGGTTCGATCTCCACTCGAGGAAATGAAATATTTAGTTAAATTTATATTTTCATTTCGTCGCTCTGGTATTGCGAAGGCATTCTTTGCCTGCGCAATACCGTTAGGTTAGCGTAACACTAGGTTCCCTCTGCTTACCGTGCGCGGTAGGCAGATGGAACCAAGTCTTACGCTGTACGCTGTGTGTGCTGTGTGCGGGATACAGCGTGAGGAAAAATCAGGAGCTTTGTATATTTACCACATGGCAAGATAGAGAGATGTAACCTAGCGTTAAGACACTTCGTTTATCGAGGCATACAGTGTTCGAGGCATACCGTGAGTTTGCTACAAGAGTGGGAATCGAGCCTACGACTGGTGCATTTACAGTAGAACGACGTTCTATTTCACCACGACGCCCTCTATCTCCATATGATATTAGATTTTAATAAGGCTACAACTATTTTACTCAACTTTATATATATGTTTAATGTTTAAATTTTTCCCATACTATAGATTATATATTATAAAACCAAGTTAATTAGGTTTTGGCTAAAGACTCTTAAAGTAAGATTTATATCTCAGAGCTGCATCAAATAATAAACAGTTTCATAACTCACTCCCTTAGGAATGTAAAGAGATTTAGCAATCCGCTAACATCTCGCCTCTTTTGCTTCCTTACTTGTGGAAAAATACGGCTTCCATCTTACAAATATATTTATTTATAAAGGTAAAGATATTTTATTATTTCGTAGCGCAGTATACGTTACTGTAGACGCGACGGTTGTGAATTCGATTTTCATTTTGGGGTTGCTGCGTTGAATTCAAAGACTCATCAAACAATTTCTCATAAGTGAGGAAATGAAGATAGTATATTCCCACGAGTGGGAATCGAATCCATAATCGTCACGTTAATAGTTACACACTGTGCCATTGCGCCCCGACAGGGCCTCCAAGAAAGTATTATATTATTCAACAAAACACCCCGGCTAAATACTTCTATGAACAAAGCAAATAACAAATGTCTAAAAGAATTTACGTAAATACGTTATATTAGATGTATTCAAGCAAATAAAAATATCTGTCTGTCTTTATTTAACAATCTTATAGGATTTTCTTATTATTACGTAAACAATCTTTCATGAAATAAATTTTATTATTGTATCTTAATAAAATAGGAAGCCAGTCGTGGCGCAGGGGCTCAAAGTGTGAATGTAAAATCGACTGGTTGTGGGTTCGATCCCCACTCGAGGTAATCAAATATTTCTCTGGTGGCTCTGGTGTCGACGCTAAGCGCGGCGTTGCGTTCCGCCACTCAACACGCAATGCCTCCTAAACTCGGCAGAAAGTGGGGAACGAAGTGTCTTAACACTAGGTTCCCTCTACATACCCTGCTATGTTCGGAATACAGCGTGAAGCTGATTTTAATAAATGAGGAACTGGTCGTGTCGCAGAGGCACAACCGTTTGTCTGTAAACGCGAAAGTCGAGTTCGAGTGGGAATCGAACCGACACCATTCTCATTCGAAGAAATTAAATATTTAATTTTTTCTTTTCTTCGCTCTGGTAACGGGGCATAGTGAGACGTTGAGTTATGCCACATAACAGGCAATGCCTCCAGAATTCGGAGGAAAGTGGGAAGCAGTAGTGTCTTAATCTGATGGAAGTTTCTTAACACTAGGTACAGAAGTACTCTCTGCCTTCTATGTGCGGGATAAATAGTGAAGTTATATAAAATCTCGCTCACTCGGGGAAATGAAATATATATGAAATAATATTTTCAATTCTTCGCTTACGAGGCAAAACACGGCGTTGAACTTCGCCATTCAACACGCAATACCTCCAGAATTCGGCAGCAAGGAGGGTACCTACGGAATTGTTTTAATGGATAGAACAGAGTATCTTAATACTACTAGGTTCCCATGTTCTCTCTACCTAACCTGTGCGGGATAAAGCGTAAAGCTAAAAAATGCTAACTATTGACCTCGCCTTCCAAAACACCAAAGTTTGTGAAATAAAAAAAAATTAAAACAAATATTCAATTATCTAATTATGTTATTTTTTATCTTCACGCTGTAACGAGCATATAACTGGGTAGAGAAACTAGACTTGAGACATTCCGCTACACACTTTTCGGCAAATTTTCAAATCAAATTGTGTGTTGAGAGGCGGAACTCAACGCTGCGCTTACACGACAAGAGGTAAAGACTGCTTTTTACAGATAAGCCCGCCTGTAATGCATGTATATTTTATAAAGTAATAAATAAACGACGGACGAATGTCAATTTATTAATCTTCTAACCATATATATAAAAGGAGAGGTTGCCACTGAATGAGGTATAGAGGCATACATAGACATAACCACTGACAGTAGAAACGTGAAATTTGGACAGATGCTTAGTTGCATAATGTGAACATCCACGAAGAAGAGATTTTGAGAAAAATTAACCCTGAAGGGGTAAATTAGGGATTGAAAAGTCTTATGGAAAAATCTTTAAATCGACATCGATTTTTATAAAAATAGAAGTTCAGACTTTTAAAAATATTACATGGAACACGTGTTTCATTAGAATTCACCTTCCAAGGGTGCAAATAAGGGTTTTGTAACTTTTTATGGATAATAAAAAGGCTTGGTTACAGAATGATCGACCCAAGCGAGTGGGAGGACGACGTTGACGATTTTATAAATTTTAGATCTACTGTAAATTTTTATATTTCTTGGTTTGGCTAAATTTTGTTTTATTCTGGTATTATATTTCGTGTTATTTTTAATTTTAATAAAGCTGTATCCCTAACTGATTAGATACTTTTAAATTAATACTTTTATTTCATTTAATTTAATACTTTTAGATATTTATTATATTTTTGAGGCCAGTCGTGGCGCAGGGGCACAAACTGTGACTGTAAAACCGACTGGTTGTGGGTTCGATCCCCACTCGAGGAGATG
>DWAN01002108.1:0-15934 GCA_018230445.1 Heliconius hewitsoni
ATTGAACATGTGTTTCATGGTTTTTTAGAATTCACCCCCTAAGGGTTCAAATAAGAAGTTGAAAGTTTATATGGAAAAATCTTTAAATCGCCACTGATTTTTAGAAAAAACTAAATTCAGACTGTTAAAAATATTTTATTGAATACGTGTTTTGTGGTTTTTTTAGAATTCACCCCTAAGCGTGCAAATAAGCAGGCGAAGCTGCGCGCGCGCTCTAGTTATGTATAGAATAGCTATTTAATATACCTATGCTTAACAAGTTTCAAAATGTCGTTTCTACATACAATGCGCAATGCATTGTTGTTTACGCTAATGAATTCTCTTGTTTTATATTATTCGAGTCACGGTGGAGATATATTATGTTTTCATTATGATGTCAAATAAGATGTTTGTCCATTTTTGTTTTGAATTGTGTACCGTTCATCTAATGAAACTATGATACAACAAAAAGTAAAAATAAAAGCCGTGTACCTGTACATCTATACTTATAATACAATGTATGATTGTATGATTGTATTGTGTAAGATTGACACGATACATACAATGTATGATTGCAATAAATTAATTACTCAAATTGCGGATGTAAGAAGTAATATATCTATACGTATAATAAAAATTTAACTAATTGATGTCTGTACACGGAAGATATATAAGAAAAAACGTTGTTGAGGGTCTGTCAATGTAATAGGACCCAAAACAATGTTTTCCTTTTAATTGTGTCTATTTTTCAGTGCGTTTGTGCAACATTATTTCAAAAATAGCTTAACTTATTTAAATGCAGTTTTCACTATTGTATTTTGGTAAACTTCCCTTAACGTTTTATGTTGATTTATTTTATGATATAAGAGAAATTCACCAAATACTGCGCTTTATCTAACTTATACCGGGAAAATTCGTTTCTAAGATATATATACTATAAGTTTGTACTTTCAAATGTATCAATCCAATTCCTAGATCTCTCAGCGATGAAATGGCACTTCCATCTAATACCAGCGTTCGTAGGCGCGGTGCAAGGACATGCAGCCGTCGTAGCCCAACCCGTTCCGCCACCACCCGTAACTTCGCTTCTCGTATAGTCAATACCTCATCATCGGTGGTCACACCACTTGACTGTTTCTAAAGAAAAATTATTTTTTTTTTTTAATTTTAACGATTCACGCTTTGCAGAAGCTAAATTTACGGAAGCATTAACAATAAGCAAGGATATAGTGACGTAGTTGGACAGCGTCTAACTATCCTACTTATGGGAACTATTTAATTGAGTTGACCGAAACAGTACTTTTCAATATAGGTATAGATATTGTTTTTAAAATGATAATTTATTATTAGAAAACAAAAGTAATGCAGATTAAGAAAATAAGAATTGTGTATTCAAGCAGGCGAAGCCTCGAGTGTGTCGCTAGTATATTAAGAATAGCTTTTTCCTGTGGTTTAGCTTGCGAGGTTAAGTGGGAATAACTCTTCGTTGCGGAGTGTGGGCGTGTACCATATCGATTAACATTAAATATGTAAATATAACATAATATATAGCCTTTGTTGATGCTTTCTATAAAAAAAAGTCTTTCTTTATTATCCAACACAAAAAAAGTACATTAATATTTTACCAAACCTATAAATTTGAAGTAAGAATTTTTTTTATGATTTATTTATGTAATACAGGTCTGTATAAGTAATACAGGTCTGAGATCGAAATATTCGATTTTTTTTAAAATAGCTTTTTTTCTCATAATAATAGATACATTTTGAATATTATTTATTACGATTAACGTGGAAATTATTTTTTTTAATTCCGAATTATTTCTGACCGATGTTCTATTTCCTATAAAAAGATAAGTTTTAACACGTTTTTTCTTTAGAAAAAAACTATATAATAGCTAAATGAAAACCCACGTTTAAATAAAATATTCCACTATATACACATAATTATAAAGATAATCAGTAAAGATCAATGTAATTAACCCGACTGTGAATGACGATTAATGCGCCTGGATAGTTCTAATAAATTAATTCATTTATTTAGTTCTAATTATTAATATCTAATACATTATAATATCTTGAACGCGAATGTAGGCAAAAACGTAGTTGTATATATTTTATATAAACTCAATAAATTATAAAAATATATTACTATATATTTTTATACATAGTGGGGAAGTGTCTTAACACTAGGTTCCCTCTTCCTACTTTGCTGTGTGCGGGATACAGCTTGAAGCTGAATTTCTATATTTTTATATAAATAAATACAGATATATAACAGGTATATATTTTTTTCTAATTTTCTCTTATTTTCTTTTTCTCTTATCAATCCCAAGTCCTAGTGTGGTTAGATATTGGGAGTGAAAATAAGTAAGTATAAAACAGTGCAAAACATAGATCCATACTAAAAATCTTGAACATAAATCTATTTTCAATTTATATATAATATAATATCTTATTAACTATCTTACTAACCTTTGGTAAGAGACGTACGGGGAGACCTCGGTTGACCTTCGAAAACACAAGTTCAAAGATACTGGACGAAGATAACGTGAAAAGTATGAGGACCCACCGGAGGGTATGTAGGAAGAGGTTGATGACAGTGGATGAGGCGCAAAAGGTAGGTATGTAGAGACCGTACCGTTTGGCGCTCCGTTCTCTCCTACCCCGCTAGTGATACAGCGTGAAATGTAAAATCTTACCAACAGTTCTATGAGTGTTAGTTCACGGGGTATGACAATACGTCTATAACCTGGCAGCCTGCGTTCTAATTCATCTTGACCGGAGGGTTGTTGTGGTTCCGGGGGAGGCATAGCTAGCACCCTTAAAATCCAACATTAATGTATAATTTTTCTAGTTTACAAATAAAACAAATTGTGTATGTGATTTTTTTAATTTACTCAGCAGTCAAGAATATTATTTATGGAGAAGCAAAGAAATGTTATAAAACAAAAGTAGTTTCTTATTATTACAACTAACTTTGCGTGGCTTAGAATTATGCGAGCAAGTAGCACGGTCATTTTCCTCTGTTACAAATCTGGCTTTATATATTTTATTTTTTAATATTTATCCTCTTAAATTACTCAAACTCACTGAGGACGTTCTTTTCGTTTCTTAAGGTTACTTATTTAAGAAATAAAGAGTTAGTTACACCCCTACCTGAATAAAGGCGTAGCGCGAATATTTCGTGGTTCTGGGGAACTAGCACTAGAAACTTCCGAAGGAGATGGTGATAATATCACACTAGGGGTTCGAGGGGCGGAACCCAGCTCCACAACTGGTGCTTCTAGTGTAGGCATTTTGTACTATCTACAAAAGATATCAATTAGAGATTTCGTTAAATAGACGTTTTCATTTCAGTATTTAATACTTTTATTATATATACCGTTATATTTATTCTCTTTATCTTCAATTATATAAGCAAACTTTTTAAAAAATATTTGTATATAAGAGAGATTTTGTTTTTCTTTTTTATCTGAAAGCTACTAGTGAAAATTACATTTTTGTCATTTGTAAGTAACAAGTTTCTAGTTGCTATGGATATTGCCAATGATATATAAAGAATATACTATGTAAGCATTCACCGTGAACAGACAGGTACAGCTCGCGAGGCTTAAGCTGAGCTTTGTATTTGTGTAAGTGATTACTAAAAGTAGTGCCAGAAAAAAAACTTAAATATAAACTTTGTTATTAGATTAATAATAAATTCTAAATTTACAAAATATAGATATTTTTCTACACTGAAAATTGCATCCTCATAATTTGAAATCTCGTCCGATGTGCCATTTGTATTATATTGTACAGTGACAGCACCAATTTAATCTTTTACTTTTAACGACGCCTAATATACACATACATATGAACACACTAATGCAAAGATCAGCTTGAACCTCACGCACTGTAAATGGATATGTAAAAATATAAGTTGACATAGACATGAGACAATATCTCCAATTAAGAAAGCATAAACAGTTAACTTTTAAATTTTCTCATAACTTTATCAGAATAAAAATAAAAAAAATAGCCTCTGAAAAATGACTCTAGGTTTTATTAAGTACTTAGTTACGTAACTCCGGCTTTTACAAATTCATTTATTTTTCCATTCAGACTATTTATTAAATTTAAATAATTTGGTTGGGTTTATAATAACCAGCCAGATGAAATTACCAAAAAAATATAAAATCTGCTTAAAATATTATTAGACAAAAGTGAAAGATTTTTTTTATTATTATAAAACTATTACAATAAATGTGATATACTATGCCAGTTTGTACCTAAGTCCGAATGCATGTGACTTTTAGGCATTTGATTCTTGCCCAATCACTTTCACAATCACTTTGAGGCAAATTAATTTTCAATGCTTCCAGGTACTATGATGTCCATTTTTGGAGCCATGCCAAAATTATCCTATAAAATTTTACCATTATTAACTACAAGGAGCGAAGAGCTTTTAGGGATGCTCTCAAAATCTACTAATTGCAAAGTTTTATCAGATAAGAAAATGCATATTTGGGGATTTTCTAAAAGGGAAGAAGGTCAAGTTTTTTTGTTTATTTAATTAATATATTTTACCCCATTAAATCTTTAAGAAGTTGTATGTGTAACTCGCCCTTAAAAGTCTGTGAGCACAGAAGGAAAGGGGGTTAGTGGTGGTACCAAGCCTTTTTACCTCACCTCAAACCGCGACTAACTAAACCTTCTCGCTAAATCTGTCAGCTAAGGATCCAAGAGCATTGGTACAAAGATGGTGGTAATTGTGAAAAGGTTGGTGTCTGCGATGACCTTTTCGTATACCTTACCTAAACAGCGTTGTTTCTGTAATTAAATGGTTTTTTTTATTTGAGGACATCTATGACTATTGCTTCCTTCCACTCTGTAGGAAACAATAACGTTGCTAGGACATTTAAAATTAGGACTACCATAGGAAATGAGAGATTGAGGTCTTTCAGGATGGATTTAAACTCGTCTACGTCAGTCGGGAGTCAAACGTCACAACTTATTGGTTTTTTATAGTTTGATTTCAACTGATTGCTTGAAACATATAATAAAATATTGCCTTAATAAAATATTGATCATAATTGAGGTTGGAAAATACATATTCGACACCACAGTGAAACCATGGCAAATCGTCTTTACGTGGTGGTATAACTTAATTTTTTTTAAGCCGTTAATCTAATCACTTAAGTTTTATTTTGATCTATATTTACCTGACTACCCTCCATCGTGCCTCCTTCTATTTACGTAACGAAGAAAACTGTGGTCTACTAGCACGCCTAAAAAATAAAGAGCAAGAATATTTTGTCTATCATTTTGACGTCTCAAGTTTGGCGCGCTTTTGCAGTTTGCACTTTGATATCGTAAACCAGTTACTGAACCGAAACTTTTTTAATGTGTGAAATTATTATTAGTTTTAGTATATTTCAAAAAATTTTGAACAAAGAAAAATATAATATTTCCTTTTATAGCTAATAATTCTAAGCCTAAGTACAATATGGCGCAAAATGGATCAATGTATCATCACGAAGAATATCAATATTTAAATTTAATAGAAAAAATAATCAAAACAGGTATTTACCTTAAATTTTATACTAAGAATTAAAATTGTAATTAGTATTCCTATGTTATTGTTAAACTCACACAAACGTAAGTTTTTTTTTATTAAATATATATAATTTTAAACATTCACAGGAGATAAACGCTTGGATAGGACTGGTGTTGGAACCTTATCCATTTTTGGAGCCATGCAAAGATATTCTTTATGCGATAAAATCTTACCATTATTAACTACAAAGCGTGTATTTGTGCGAGGCGTAATAGAAGAGCTTTTATGGATGCTCTCAGGATCTACCAATAGTAAAGTTTTATCAGATAAGAAGGTGCATATTTGGGATGCAAATGGTTCTAGGACCTTTCTCGATAATTTAGGATTTACTGAAAGGGAGGAAGGTAAAGTATTATTTTTAGTTAATTATTGTTTAAATAATAATAAGGAATTTAATAATTTTTTGTGTAAATTTAATTTTTAGGTGATCTTGGACCTGTTTATGGTTTTCAATGGAGACATAGTGGAGCTAAATATATTGATGCAAAAACTAATTATGCAGGACAAGGAATTGATCAAATCCACAACATTATAAATACTATCAAGTATATATATTTTTTAATGCTTTAAATAGCTTATAATACACTGACAAAAAATTATTAAAAATATACATTTTCAATATTTTTTCTTCCAGAAACAATCCAAGTGATAGGAGAATGATGGTATGCGCATGGAATCCCTCAGACTTAAGCAAAATGGCTCTTCCTCCATGTCACTGTTTAGCACAGTTCCATGTATCTAGTGGAAAACTTTCTTGTCTGATGTACCAAAGAAGTGCAGATATGGGACTCGGTGTTCCTTTCAACATAGCTAGTTATGCTCTATTGACACATATGATTGCTCATATAACTGATTTGGAAGTGAGTTAGTTTCAAAATTATTTTTTCTTGACTACTCCAATGTGAGAACAGAGGCACAGACTGACAGACAGGTTGTGGATTCAATTCTCGCTAAGCTCTTGCTGTGTTTTTTTGAGTTTCACCACTAAATGTGCAATGCCTAAAGAATTCAGAAATTGAATGGAAGTGATGTAATGGGTACAGAGTGTTTTAACACTAGATTCCAATTAGAGCACTTGTAAGAACTTCAAGGGGTGTTCTGTTTAAAAAAAATTGTTATTTCCTCTAATTTGGATAAAATGAAAGTTAGGAAAAAATACCTGAAATGCCAATAACTCAAATGCAGCATGTTTAGTTATAAGTATTTACAACATATTCATCTACTAAAAACTGTATTCTTAATATTAAAATAAATAAGATTTATAAAGATGTCTATACTCAGCGTCATACAGTATTTTGCACATAAAATTTGCCAGTGCACATGGAACAAAATATATATTGGATACAAAAAGTTGACATGACTATCAAATCCATGGTATATTTTTTTCTTGACATCTCTTACAGACAACCTTAAGAAAAGGGGAATAATGTTGTAAATTAAATTTTAAAAAATATAATATAAATCTATCTATAACATATTTAAAGATTTTCAATTTTTTTCAGCCTGGAGAATTTGTTCACACAACAGGCGACACACATGTATACCTTAATCACATAGAACCTTTGAAGGAACAATTAAAAAGAGTACCAAAGCCTTTTCCTACACTGGAATTTACAAGGAAAATTAATTCTATTGATGATTTCAAATATGAAGATTTTATTGTTAAAAACTACAATCCTTATCCAAAAATCGATATGGAAATGGCAGTTTAATACGAAGTTTTATTTAAAGAAATTAAATTATCAATATTTTATTTTCTTAAGTGTATATCTACTTAATTAAGTTGTAACAAAAACTTTTTTAAGAATTTATGTACCTTAAGTATAATTTTGTATTTGATTTATAAAATGGTAATCATAGTATTATAATTTTATAAGCATAATAAAATGGATGTTGAAATAGGCAGAATTTTATTTTGTTTTAAAAAACTAAATTTAAAATAAAAGTAATTTACATTAAAAAGGAGACGAAAAAACAAACATAATCAAGAACAATAACTTGTTTATCTTCACACTGTATCCTGCATATATTGGGATAGACAGAAAACCTAAGGTAAGAACACTAAATTTACTGCAGCTTCAGAATTGGAGATGAGACATTCAGTGACAAAATTCAATGCTCAACATGTGGAATTTTTTCAGTTTATTTTACTAGCACGGAAGAAATGATAATATTTCATACTCCTGGAAACTAACTGGAAATAGAAACACAATAGTCCCACAATGCACAATGGCCTCAAAATAATAAGATAAATTAAAATTTATGTGAAAAAAATAGAAATATTTGTAATATCTAATCTAAAAATAATAAATAGAAAAGGTTTTAGAAATATACATAATAAATAATTAAAACTAAATTATCAAATATTTACTTTAATTAAATTATTAATAGAACTACAAAATTAAACCCCCATAATTATTAAAAAAATAATGGCAATTCATATCTAAAAACTAAGTGATGCTAATAAAATCGTTATTCTTATAATTGTAAATATCTCAACAATAACAAATTCATATTTATTTTTATCTTATCATAGATAAAATTTAAGTAATTTCATTTGCATTTGTACATTACTTCATTGTTATAAGTCTTGTTACATTATAAGATTAGTACACTTTCAGGTCCTGTAGAATCCCATGATAATGTTAACATTTGTGGATTTGAAATTTAAAAAAAATATATGTTTATGGAGGAGTCAATTCAATTGCAATTAGTAGGTAAATTAACTTTAAAAAAAATAATATGTGGCCATTATCAACACATTTGGTCATCTTGTGGTGGGACCTGAAAATAAATTAAGTTTAATTAGTATAGAAATAATTCAATTTTAATAGATGTTATTAAAGAAATTATTTTTATAGGTTATAAATATGATATTTTATCTCTATATATTTTTGGTTATAAGATAAATTACGACTTACCGTTTTCAAATGTCAAATATGAAATTTTATTTTGTAGTTTAAAAATGTTTCTTTTTAAGTGTGTCAATGTTTTTCTACAATAACATACTTCCAAAAATTATAATAAACAACTAATGATACCTATATGGCAGAGCAGTACAGTGTTTGATGGCACTCAGGGATTTTATTATTATCATTTCCTTGGTATTGGTAAAAAGATAAAGCGCAGTTAAGTTCTCAACAAGCAATATCACGAAAATTTACTTGTGTATGAGGATTTTGTTTACCGAGTGTCTTTACACTCTTCCCTTTGCCTACCCTGCTATATGCAGAATATAGATAGAAGAAAAAAATATCACCTGAGGTACTGATTCATCCAATCTACTACTTGGAACAGGTAAAGCAGCTAGTTGCTCTGCAAGTGCCATTGTGACTTCAGATTCCACTGTAATTTCCACCCATAAAGTATCTAAAAGATAAAACTAGCAATGACTAATATTTTATTTTATAGCATTACATGTCAAAGATACATAACCTATACTATTATTATTTTCACATTCTTAAATATTTTATAACAGTTGAATGATTCAATGTAACCAGTTGTGGTATATGAGCACAAGTGTGTGGCTGTAAACTCGACAAACTGGCATTGAGCTCCAGCACTCCACATGAAATGCCTATTGAATTCAGACAGACAATGGGGAACAGAGCATCTTAATGGGTTTAGTAACTTAAAACTATGTTCCCTCTGCCTACTTGGTTTTGTGCAATTTCATAAACCTAAAAACAAAAGAATGATTCCAAATAATCAACCAACTTTTTGAAATACATATTCATTCTATATTGTGAAATACTTAACCTCGATAATAAAAGCAATAGTAAAATGCTTATCATATAATAAACTTCATTAATGTTAAAAATAGCAACTCTACAAATTTATAAAAAAAAATAACCATTGATACAGCTCTTGCCTGTAAACCTTGATGATCTGGGGCTTGATTGCCACACAGGGAATAAATTATTTATTATCTCTTCACACAATGGATTTTTAATATTGCATTCTCTGTGGTGACCCTACAATAAGTACAGTTGAAGCTAAAAAAAACTATATACCACCAATTTGTTCTCCTTTTTCTGTTACTAAATGAAAATACCCCCGATGTACACCTGCAACACTTGGTGCTTGCAATTTCATGGTTACATTAGTGGAATGTCCAGGGGGAAGGGGTGGCACAAACAGTGGAGTTGCTGCAAAATACTCGCCCCCAGCCTGTATCAATCTACAGCTACCGGGCCACCCTTCAGTTCCTGTGTTGGCAATACTCCAATTTTGTTCAAAACTGTAATCAGATACTACTGAATTACTTCAATTTTGTTATCTTTAAGTATATTTCCTTTTATTATTTCTATATTATTAATTTAATGGATTCTGACAAAGAATACCTGTTAGATATATAAAATAAGAATAGTAATGTTTGTTAATATATCAGTATTTAAATAATTTGTATAGAAAAATTTTTTTTTTATTTATATAGGAAAATCTTACCAAGCTGAAGGTCCCACTGCAGATTCCTGACTTTGAGATGCTTTTAATGACATAGATGGTAGTTTGGGAGGTAAGCTGTAATCTAAATAACAACATATTGCTGCTTGTAAATTCCTGAAAAACAATATAAGTTTATAAAGATTTATTGGGATACAGAAATATCTGTATAAAATTCATATGTATATTTTTTTTACCAATTACTCATATCGAGAAAAAAACTAGCTGTATTATAGCTTAAACTAGTTCCTAAAAGCTTCTGCATTTGGCGTATGAGCTCTTCCCTATCGGTAGTATTCATACAGCTAAATTGCAATAGAAGGTTTTGATCTATTTCGCCATGGTTCTGGCCGATTTCACCAGTTGATGATGAACCGTCAATATCCATTATGCTTAAACCTAAATAACAGGCACTTTCTGCAACTTAACACTATCCTATTGACATTCCCTTTGTTTATATTCGTCAGCTGACTTCATTCGTCGAAATGTTAAAAAGTCCAAAAGTAGTGAAATTGCTGGCACTTGTAACTAAATAATAAACAGAAAATATTTGACATTTAAAATATTACAATAGTAATCGTCAGATGTCACATTATTTATTTTTAAAAAATGAATGAATGATCGATGATCTCCGTCCATCTGTCCTGTAATCTGTCAGTGTTTTTTAAATCACGATCATCATACAGTACAGATTAAAAAAATGAGCCAGATAATTACGGTGCTGTTAAATTTAAATGTGAAACGGTAAAGTAGAACGGTATAACAGTCACAATTACACGAATTGTTACTATATTTACTGTTCTTAATAATTATTACCAATTGGAATAGTATTTATAACAAAAAAGTTAAATTGTACGATTCCTTAAATTTTACAATATCATTACAGAGCTCAAAACTCTATATTGATATATAAATAAATTGAAATAATTGTAATTTATAAAAATATTGTAATTTTCATCTACAGATCAAAAATAGAAACAATATAATTTTACATAAAGATTTAGTAATTTTGAACATTTTACATTTTCTTAACATATTTCCAAAAAAAAACATTCAATCATTTTCATTCTTCCCGATTCAATCTCTAACTTTATGATATCCTATGTTATGAATAATATTTATCTATGACTCTTCGGATATATGTGTTCTGTGGTTCTGTGTCTGTGACCAACTTTTGACTTTTAAAATATTTTATAATTAAAACTTCAAAAAAGTACCACATTCACACATTGTTTTCTTTTTGAGTTAAGGATATTATTATACGTTTTCTTAACGTTTCTTGTATTAAATATTTTACAATATTATACAGAAATATATTTTTGAAGTCATAGAGGATCTATCTATTTGTATTTACAATAACTTTTGAAATTATACGTATTAGTTGAGATATAAATTACATTTTTATATTTTTCCTAATTATACGATAAATATGGATTCCCCAGAACAAAAGTCTAAAAGAGCGCATGCTTGTCCGTTTAGTGGATGTACTGCTGTATTTAATAGACCCTATAGGTTGGCCCAGCATCGACTGGTTCATATAAATGTGGTAAGATTTATAATTTCTGTATAGTTAATTATATGAATATATTCTTTTATAGCATGTATTATATTAAATTATTTATCATTTTTAGAAAGCTTTTGCGTGTACCCACGAAACATGTACAAAAGAATACACAAGTAAAAGTCATTTAGATCGTCATATTAACAGTGCACATAAGAAGAGTGATATTGATATATTGCACTGGTATGTACATATTACCCAAGAATATTTACTTCCATTTTTAATTGATATTATAAAATAATCACTACAACACTTGTTTTAGCTGTCCAAAATGTATGAAAAAGTATGCTAACAGACAAAATTTAAAAAGGCATATGAAAGTAAGTCACATTGAAAACAACAAATCTTTTGCTTGTGATATCTGTAAATTAATTTTCAAAAAGAAGCACCAACTTCGAGCCCATATGTATATTCATAATGGACTAAAAACATTCAGGTAACAATATCACTAAAATTAAAGTCTTGTGTCTTACTAAATCTTATTGTTAGTGTAAGTGTATATGACATACACTATAGGATCTTCACATTTTTTTGGAATAATGTGTAGCAATGTTTAAATAGAGACTTAAAAAAAAATTGTCTTTGTCTTTAGCTTGAAACTAAGGATATAGTAACATAAAAATATAGTAACATATAAATTTGTAGATTTTCTTTGTAGATTTTCATATTAAAGCTCTGTAGATTTCAATTAACCACAGATATATATACATACAAAAAAGATTGGCATTGCCAATTGGTAAAATATACATACAAAAAAAATTGGCATTATAAAATTTGATGAGCTCTCCTGTAAATTGACCGATTTTCTCTCCATTGGCTCTCTTGGATGATCATTGCTTCATGTTCCAGTATATTAGATGATAGTCTGTTTATGTTCCAAGTTGAAATGCATAAGGGAACTATGAATGTTATTTGGACTGAGTTAAATAGATTTAAGAGAGTAGATAAGAAAAGGTAAGGAAAAAAAGGCAGTAAGATTCAACATGTTGAATGAGTTGATAATCTTTTCAGACTGTTGTGTTAGAATAATTTTGATTATTTTTTTATAACTAAGAAAAATATTTTTGTTTGTTGTAGATGTCATGTCTGTGAAAGGGAATTTGTCACACTGTATGAAAAGAAGAAACATATGAGAAACCATAAAACATATACTTGTGAAAACTGTGATATAAAATTTAGTCGCTGGACCGACCTTATGTCACACAAAAGAAATTGTCTCCACTCCCTAGGTATTCCTGCAATATGTTTTTAGTTTCAGTGATTTTTCTTATATTTGTTTCTTGCACTACAGACTCATGGTAAGAACTAGCAACTCAAGCTCCACAACTCTACTGTGTGTAGTTTTTCAAAAATTGGTTGAGAAATTAGATTTGCTCTTCTTACTCTGAAAAAAAAGAGAGTAAAGCAAGAAGTTGAAAAACAAATAATCTATTGTGTACTTTTTAAGAACACTTATTTCAAAAAAATTGAAGCTAATGATTTTTAGTAACTTCACATTGTATCACTCGCACAACAAGGTAGGCAGAGAGAGCATAGTGTTAAGACTCTTCCTACCCCACTTTCTGCCGAATTCTGGAGGATGGATACATTGCATGCGTGTTAGTCGCTAGTAGTAATAATATTTAATTTTTAATATATTATAGTGTTATACGGGATTGAAGATGTCAACGAACTTGCCAAACTAATAAAATCAACCATTTCAGATAACGAATTTAAGCTTAAAATTCTAAACAAGAATCTTCTACGCCTATTAGTGGATTCTGTTGACAATTATAAAAGAGTAATTGAGCTAATCAGAAAGAAAGGACTTATAGGTCACACTTTCACAAGAAAGGACAATAAACCATACAGAATTGTCATCAAGAATCTGCACCATTCAACCCCTCATGAAGCAATAGTAGAGGAAATCGAGAAAACTGGCAACAAGATCAGAGGTGAAATAATAAATGCCCGACTAGGTCCTGATAAGCAGCCGTCATTTATATTCTTTGTGAATCTGGAACTAAATGTGAACAATAAGTACATAAAAGACATCCAATATATTTTTCACCAGCGTGTCAAGATTGAGGACCCTCGGAAATCCGAATCTATAGTCCAGTGCCAAAGATGCCAACAGTACGGACACTCAAAAAACAATTGCATGAGACCATACCGTTGTGTCAAGTGCGGCGAAGGGCACAAAACATCCGACTGTCCTAAAAAAGACAGAAACACGCCGGCAAAATGCGCTTTATGTGCTAGTGATCATCCGGCCAATTACAAGGGATGTCAAGTTTATAAAGAGATCCTTGCTAGGAAAAACAAGAAAAGTAGTCCAAGGGTACATTCCACATCAAATCACCCACAACCCCGAAAAGTTATTGCTGAAAGCCATGATAAAATACCTTTGATTACGCCCAATATTGACCCACAATACTCATATGCAAATGTTACCAAAGGCACTAGAAAAACACTCAATGAACCTAAATCTATATCCAGTGATGTCTATCACAGTCAACAAACTTTAACAGTAGAACAAATTTTAACAAAACAATCAGAAAAAATTGATCTTCTTTTACAACAAATTAGTACTCTCCTAAATCTTCTTACAACAATAATCCCTAAACTAAATAAATAATGTCATCTCTTCGTGTTGCCACTTGGAACATAAACGGTTTATCTCCTAACGTACATGAACTTGAAGCGATAATAACAGCTAATAATCTAGACGTAGTACTTATTTCAGAGTCTCATGCAACTTACAAAAGCTCTTGTCGTATTAAAGGATTCGATACTTATTTTACCCCTCATCCGGATGGCAAAGCACACGCCGGATCTGCGCTCGTAATCAAATCTTGCCTAAATCACTGCCTTCTGGAAGTATACTCCACTGATCACCTACAAGCAACCAGCGTCAGATTGGAAGATCGAGCGGGTTCAATAATTCTTTCTGCAGTATACTGCCCGCCCAGGCATTCTATAACGGATAGTATGTTCGCAACCTACTTCCAAACTCTGGGTAAAAGATTTATCTCGGGCGGAGATTGGAATGCCAAGCATACCTTTTGGGGCTCCAGGTTGACCACTACTAGAGGTAGTCAACTCAAAACCTGTGTAGATCTTCACCACTACCACCCAATATCTACAGGTGAACCTACGTACTGGCCTTCTGATCCGAAGAAACTGCCTGATATGCTAGATTTTTTCGTCACTAAGGGGATCAGCGATGCCTTTACTACAATAGAGCCTAACTTGGATGGATCTTCTGACCACACCCCTGTTATTTTGACCATAAGTGCTGTCGTTACAATGCGAGAAATACCAGAGATGCTATGCAATTATAAAACAGACTGGGAAAGCTTCCGTACATTTCTGAACGACCACATCAACTTGAATATACCACTTAAAACTTGTGATGATGTAGAAGAGGCTTGCAAACACATCACAAACACAATACAAGTTGCTGCCTGGATTAATTACACCGACCTTAAGCAAACCTGTTGCTAACATAAGGCCACAGACCTTAGAAGCGAAGGGTAAAATCGCCGAAAAGCGACAGTTAAGACGGACTTGGCAATCATTGCGTCACCGTTCGGATAAGACCAAACTCAACAGAGCAATAAAAGAGCTGAAATTTCTATTGAAAGAGGAAGAAGATGATAGCCTGAAAAAGTCTCTTATAATGATGGGCCCTACTGGTCGCGGCGAACACTCCCTCTGGAAGGCGACAAAATGCGTGAACAAGCCTCAGACGTCGTTTCCACCGATAACACAGAAATCATCCACATCCTGGGCACGGACTGACGAAGATAAGGCCGAGACATTTGCTATGCACCTAGCTGAAGTATTCAAGCCAAATGAAGGAATTGAACAGAACGCTGAATTGGACGCAATTCTTGGTCAAGATGTCCAATTGTGCCTGCCTATCAAGCCAACGTCTCCTAGAGAAATCGCAAGGGAAATACAGTTACTGGTTGTAAAAAAAGCTCCTGGCTTTGACCTAATAACACCAAGAATTCTCAAAGAGCTTCCAAAAAAGTGCACAACATATCTGGCCAGTCTGTTCAATGCTACCTTCAGACTATCGGTCTTCCCAAATCTGTGGAAGGTCTCGCAGATCATTATGATCCTCAAATCAGGAAAGCCTCCGCCTGAATGCTCTTCTTACCGACCGATAAGCCTCACTCCTGTTCTGTCTAAGTTTTGGGAACGAATCTTTCTGCACCGTCTCAATGTCGTTCCTATACATCAATTTGGATTCAGAAAAAAACACTCTACAGTTGAACAAGCCCATCGGATATATCATACCATCAGACAGTGTTTTGAGAACAAAAAATACTGTTCGGCGGCATTCCTGGATATTCAACAGGCAT
>DWAN01002109.1:0-15933 GCA_018230445.1 Heliconius hewitsoni
AAATATTTCATCTCCTCGAGTGGGGCTCGAACCCACAACCAGTCGGTTTTATAGTAATACTTCGTGCCACTGCGCCACGACTGGCCTCAATTATTTTATTAATGTATATTTGTTTTATTTTGGCCTAGCTTTTGAATTCTCAGCTAGGTCTATCAATAAATAATAAAAAATAGAGAAATTTGTCACTATTCCCTTTTTTAGCTATGCAGGCGGAACCCAAAGTCACATTGTTCTTTACTTTCTGGATTTTTTTTTAGATTTTTCTTGTTGATTGAAAAGTTGAAAAAGTTACGCTGTATTCTGCACACAGTAGGCAGAGGGGCCCTAAGACACTTCGTTTCCTACTTTCTATTGTGTATTGCGTGATGAGTGGCGGAACTTAACCCCGCGCTTTACCTCGACCAGAGCGAAGTAATTAAAATATACATTAAAAAAATATTTAAATTTCTAGAGTGGGAATCGAACCCACAACCAGTCAATTTTACAGTGAAATTCGGTGCCCCTACGCCACGACTGGCCTACAAAATATAATAATTTACATTAAAAGTTTAATCAGCTTATGAATAGGTAACTCGTAAAAAACATTTATCTTTAACACTGGAGAACACGCTGTACATGTCCTGTCGGGGCCCCAATATCATACGCTGCCAAAACCGGGCACTGAACTTTGGACATCTGGTGGTTGCGCACGCGCCGCCCCACGCCGGCTCGCAGTCGCTCATCGCATATCATTACTTGCGATTAGATTTTGTGCCAATACGTCAGATTGGATGTGTTTTGTATAGAATTATGGATTAACTAGCGACTCAAAGTGCGAATTATTATTAAAATTTATTGTTATATTGTATTAAATTATTTAAAATCTTTATATAAATGATAACCTATGTATTTATCTGATGTATGAGCTGTATATAACTGTAAAATTTTATCAAAGTTTTAAGTGAAAGTAATAAACATATTTTTAAGTGAAATTCATAAACCTATATTAAGTCTATAGCAGCGCATAGCAAATTTGAGAATGTTGTTATAATTTAAGTATTTTTATTAATTTACCGCTTTGAAAAAAAAGAAGAACGAATTCTATCTTGAAACAGACCACTGACATCCGTCGAGTGGAATCCACAATCTTATGGTTAGCATAGCGCTATGACATAGTTATATATACAACTGTGTAATATTATTTTTAATTAATTTCTATATTTTATACAAGAATATGTTTACAATAATAAGGTATAACAAAAATATATAATTATTACAAACTAAACTTTTCCTTAAGGCCGTCGTGGCGCAGTAATCAGCAGTAAACGATAGTTGTGGTTCGATCGTGAGTTCGATTTGCAATGAGGGGAATAAATTGTTTACATTTCCTCACTCCGGTAACAAGATAAAGCACGGCGTTGAATTCTGCCAATTAACATACAATATCTCGAAAAATTGTTTGGAAAAATGGGGAAGGAAGTGTTTTAACGCGAGGTTCTTTCTAGTCGTCTATCTTGCTATATGTTGGATACAGCTGAAAAATGAAATCTAAGATTTAAGGTTTACTCAAAAATAAACACCGTGATACATTTTACACCCAAAATCTTCCTGATATACAATCGTTCGCTGGGAATCTACCAGATGTTTGAAAGATAAGAATTAAGTGCTATTGGAAGGCGTCATACTGGATTTATAAACTTTTTTCTTCATATCCATACTTCTAATTTTGTGGAGTTGTCAAAGGGAACTTAGAGATGGTGCTGACAACAATTATGTGTATGTTAAACAATTTTCAATTGCGCCATGATAAGGTTGTTTGCAAGCTTGGTCTACTTCAATTTCTTCGTGAGATAAAATCGAGTTTCTGCCATAACTTGTTTTACATAATGTACTGTATGAGCCCACAGACACTACACACATTTAAAGAATACTGGGAATACTATCACTGGCTCACCACTACGCCAGATCAGCAGCAGCACGGGAGCACATCCGACTTGTACCGCGTCAGTCCGTTTCAGTGACAACACTCCCCCTCTCCTGGTTTACTTTTTTTTTATGGAAAAGGATGAGGCAAACGAGCGTTTGGGTCACCTGATGGTAAGTGACTATCGCCGCCCACGACCCCGTGCAGCTCCAGAGGAGCTACAGGTGCGTTGCCGGTCCATGAGACAATGTTACATAGCTATTTAATAGATACAAACACTAACACATAAGTTTTTAATTTTCGAAGATTGAAAACTGACAATGGAGTTTTTATTGTCGCTGCGAAATCCGTTTACGCCGACCATCCGTGTGCAGGACAGACGTGTCCTACGGATAGATGATGCTATGAGACTCATCGAGATGGAACAACATTATCCACTAGAACCCAGCAGAAACCCTTCCTAGCGTATGAGATGTTGCAAAATCTCTCGCGTGTACCACTATGACGCCTCGGTGTAAGCCCAGCCAGCCAGCCAGCTTCTCGGCACGGAAGATCTCGGTAGGCCGCAACAGGCTGGGGTTCTAGGGTTTCTCCTAGCAAAGGAATAGGAATCTTCTCCTTACCCTTGGTCTACGGCAGCGAAGCGGACTTACGCACGCTCTGTGGTGGAAATGTAACTTATAAGAGATATTCAAATGTAGTATAGCATACTGTTTTAATAGAAACCGGGTCAATAGTACAAATATATATTAATATTATTACTCACGTTGTCTGATACTAGGTCGTAAGTGTATTTGAAATTTTATGCTATAAGTCCATTTAGCAGCGGGGTCTGTCCGAAGAAAACAAATAGGCGACTTATTTTACTTTGAAACGTTGAATTGATTTTGATCACATTTTATTTTCTTTGTTTTAGTTTTTTTTTATCTTCACGCTGCATTCTCTATAAAGCAGGTTAAATATAGAAAACCTGGTGTTAAGATTCTCTGTTTCATATCCACTGTGGCGGAACTCAATACGGTGCTTTGTCTACATGAGCGGGGAAGACATGAACATAATTTTTATATAAACATTTTCAAGAGTGGAGATCGAACCCACAGTCATCGTATTTATAGTAACAATAAATATATATTAAAATAAAAAAATAGCACAGAATAAAATTGATCCCAAAAGTCCTGGACTCCCGGAACCCATATTTTACATACATTAGATATAAAATTACCATATTCGTATGTATATTGTATACGGAACGGCTCAAATGAATAAAACAATTTTTTGTGCCTTTGTTTCAAGTCGATATTATCATTAATTTAGCAAACAATTTCCTTAAATGTAGGTAAAATTTTTGAAAATACAAAACATGTGTATACATATTTATTTGGTTGGACATCAAGATGTAAAATAGAAAATGTAGATTGTTTCCGTGCCCATAGATATTTTAAGATACCCTCTCTTAGTGCTACTAACCTACCCGCATGATAAACTTCATATTTATAAATCTTGTAGTACTTGGAAAATGATGTGGTTATCATAGATGATTGATAAAGGCCTTATAAAGTATTCTTCCAAGATCATTTTAATTATTAAGGCTCTTCATTTGTCTCTTCACGTTTTGATTTTTCTAAATAAATTGTAAAGCTTTGAATATTTTATGCGGCTTTATAGACATACACAGTCAGACTTTTCAACCGTAATTTTGTGGTAATAAAAATCAGGCAAACGTGGGTCAAATAGGCCATTCGGACCCGAAATAAACATGTAGGGTTAAGAGCTTTCTCGCAAATAAAATATGCCAACGATCCAGTCCAATGTTATAAACTGCTGAGTAACTGGAGCTTTCAAATTATAAAATTATTGAGTTTAAAATGTTAAATTAAATGAAAATCCTTATTCACAGCTTCACGTTGCATCCCACATATAGCAGGGTAGAAGAACACCGTCCGTTGACCACACACCACCCAATTTTCAAAACACTACGGGTTGATTGGTGCACGGCATGCCTTGTCTTGTTTCCAAAGAGAGTAAGATAATAATTCCTTTCCTCTAACGCAAATTGAACCCACAACCGTGCCTACAATCTGACGCTAAATAGAGAAGTCTAATATTGCATGACTTTATATTTACAAATAGATATAACAAAATAAAATCTAACACAATGTCTAATAAAGAAAAACCATAACATTCGCATCACACCCAAGGGTCCTAAAATATCAATTGCTTTCAAAATAACACTGCAAATGTCAAAATATAAATGCTAAATCACGACATTTCAGCGCAAACCCCTCCACGGTCGGGTGACCACCCTCTATAGTCTGGACACGATTGTTTCGCATAATAAGGAAATTTTGTTAACACCCTCCTGCTTCTGCCTTTTCGTTTGAATTAATGAGGTCACTCTCTATTGTCGGTGATAATTGATAACGATACTGTAATTTAGTTCACTTAGAAAAATTAGATGTAGGCGTCTAATTGGGTAAAGATTTTAAGTTAGTTTTTGGTTAAGTTTTGTAGGGAAAAGTGGTGGATATTTTTTGAATATGGAATAATATAGTCTACGTTCATGTATATCATTTTTATAAATTTGTTCCGTTACTAATTCAGTAATTAACAGACAACGCACGGTCGAAACTATAAGACTTAGATAGCCGAAATTTAAGATCACCCACTACGTATTTCCCTCATATTTTTCAACTCTGCTGTAACAAACACTTATTAATCCCCAACTTATAAGCCGAAAAATAAGAAACTAGACAAAAACGAGTCGGGCTCGCCTACAGAGTTCCGTACAAAATTTGGAAGTCTCTTCACAAAAATTTTCATCTGATACCTCACTTGAACGTTTTTACGCGTTTTTTGCTATTTTTAAGGTTATTATTATATTTTTTAGGATTTAACCACAAATATATAGCTTTCAGATTTTTCATTTTGCCCAATTCTTAAAGAAAAAAAAACATAATTTTTAATCGAAAGTACCCTATTAATTTTTATTCCATTTAGTGTCGAAATATATATATACAGCCATATCTTTTTGCTATAAACAGCCATATCTTTTTTTTAAGTAAATGTAGGAACAAATTTTTTTAGGAAATCATGGAGCCGTAGATCTAGGTATACAGATTTAATTTCGACTTAGTATCTCCAAGCGTTCCTGAGATAAAGGCTCTTGATAGACAGACAGACAGACAAAAAATATACAACAATTTTCGTTTTCTTTAATAATTCTCTTTCTCTTTGAATAATATTAAATTCTTCAAATCCAGATATAGGATTAGTAAAAGGATTCATTTGCATAATGGATCTTTCATCCAAAGTACAATTTATAAGATTTTGTAAGTAATCACTTTTGTTCTTTAAATCAACTTTACGCTGTATCCTGTAGTATTTTCCTGTAGTTTATGAAAAAATCTGAAAACTATACATTTTTAGTTAAATCCGAAAAAGTAATATCCTTAAAAGTGGGAAAATTTGGCATTAAAGCCGTTAGTTCAAATGAGATATCAGACGAAAGAGCTCTGGTTAAGTTAAGCCTGAATTTCAGAAAAAGCCGGAGTTCTCCAATTTTTATGGGCGTACACTCATTTTTCTCGAGATCGCGTGGAGGTAGATACATTCGTAGACCTATATGGGTCTACGGTCCTTTGAAGCACAGAACTTTAAGTCAACGCAATCAAAATAGTATTAGTAGATTTGTATGAAATTCTCCTCGTAAACTTATTCTAGTAGTTCTCGTGGAACTTCTGTCATAATATTTGACACGAAGTGAGAGAAATTTTGTCCACATTTCAGAGAAAAAATCTTTATAAACTTATATTCATAGTTAATTTCATACGAGTTAGTAAGAATAGAAAAATATTTTCATAAACGTATAAAAATTGGAAACTTAATTATTAAGAGCTTGTGGTTTAGTGGTCAGGTTACTTAGACGGTGCTCCAAGAGGCGCGGGTTCAGATCCCGCTAGGTTCACATATTTATGTTTGCAAAAATCAAAATGAATATGACTAAACATTCGATCGAATATCGAATACACAACCATCGCGTCGTGTGTACCACCAAACATTTACCAAATGTGCGTCGTAAATCGCGTATTAAATACCGGCGCGTGGCTCAGCTTCCAAACAAATCCGGACCGTTTCATGTGGTTTCATTAATACTTTTAGTATTCTTAGTTTAATGGTTCTCGATAACGAATAAACATTAAGTGGATCGATCATTAAATTTTTGATTGCGATCAAAAGGCAGTTATAAAGTTGTGCAAGAAAAATTTCCTATCTTAAATCATTGAGATCGTAGTGGCTCAGCGGCACAACGTTTGTCTAAATGCGATGGTCGAGGGTCCGTTTCACGGGAATGCATCATTTTTATACTCGCTCCGGTAAAATAAATAAGAATCTCGAAAACCGGGTACGTTGGGAGCGGACTGTCTTAACACTAGGTCCCTTCTGCCTATCTTTGCTATATGCAGGATACGATAAGTGGTAAAACAATAGTAAATCATTTAAATAATTGTCTAAGGGACAGTCGTATATGTTAAACAATATTTTTAGATATCAATATCCATCAAATTAGAAGTTTAAAGGAAAATAAAAACGAATTTGCTAATTTCATATTCAACAGCATATTCAAAATTAAATTAAATAATCTCACAATCACTTAGCAATCAACAAATATAATACAAATTTTGCGTTGCCTTCAAAAGTATTATTAGGTTCGTTAAATACAAAATAACGAGGAATACTATTTCCCGCCCTTTACGTCATTAATCGCGGCCATCTTGTGGTGCGATAACATGGCGGAGATTGGACGATTTTGTTTTTTATTGTACTAAATGTAATTATAATAAAATATGCTTAGTATAGAAAATATGTAAGTATTTTTACATATTTTCTGCGCTATGTACGTTTTACTAATATTCTAGTGATAAGACTTGGTTGTGATTAATTAGCTTCACGCTTCATAAGGCCTGCAATATGAGGGATAATGCGGGGTTAGTAAAGGGAACCTAGTGTTTAGGTCCACTCTGTGTTTGCCCAATTTTTGAAATATGAAATTTAGCGTCACCGCTTATTTCAGAGCAAGGTAATGAAAATAACATATTTCCCCTTATGTAGATGTTGACTAGACGTACGAAGATATCCAGAATAAAAAAAATATTTTTAACCTTTAGTGATATTTAAACCGATACCATAATAATTAAAAAATATGGAACATGCGTATAATATTTTTTTAAGCATCAGGTTTTATTCTTGGCTGAGTAGCCAAATAGAACGGGCCTACGCTAACGCTAGCTTCATATCTTCGAGAGATTCTCATGCTGCTTACTTGACTTTCCTGTAGCAATATTAGCACTGTGTTCTCAACGATCTTTCTTTACTTTTTACTTACTGTACCACATCAAGCAACTTGCCAGGATGCAAAACATGAAAATGTTGTTAGTTCTTGTATATTAAAGTTAGTAGTATAGATTAACTGTAAGATAATATCTTTCGACCAGGGAAGACAAACGAGCTTTATTAAATACTGATCCTAAATGGCGGTATACAAATCAAATAAAAATTAAATTAAAATTAAATTGGTGAAGGTAAAATCTTTACTTTATTTTATTTAACCAACGAGACATTTATCTTTATCTCAAGAATGAAGAACTCCTCAAATAAAATAAAACAAACCCTCAACTATCACATATAAAGAGATACACACAAACTGCGCCACACGGTCGTCACAAAATTATCTTTTTATTACAATTCTATTCAGTTAAACGGTCTGTATATTTTGCGCCCTTTCCTCTCCGTCATTAGCCGCGGCCATCTTGCGTCGCGTCATCGCGGAGTTATAGCCGATCGTAAAACACGCCAAAATTAACAAAAGGTTTGGCAGCTGACGGATTTTAAATATAAAGTTATGATGAAAATCGCCCGATCGGTTATCGGGCTAAGATTAAATATAAATAGGTAGGTGGCTAGTTCTTTTAATGCGCAAGCCTGGAGCTACGTTAAAAAGTAGCAGAATAAACGCGACAAACGGAGAAAACAGAGAAAATACATAGTAGGTGTACACACTTTGTGCTCCAATTTTAGCTTGAATCCGAGACATTGCGTGTTGAGTGACAAAATGCATGCCGCGAAATTTTAAAAATATTTTTATTTTCGCGATCTGATTTTGCGGATAATTAATTCTAATATTAAAAGCTGAACGAGACAAGTCAAGCAGAGTTTGTTTGTTTGCACTCGCTAATCTTAGGAAATTACTGGTTAAAATTAAAAAAAATATTTTAACATATTAAACTTGTTATACCTAGACTATATCATGCTTATTAAAATTAATAATATCAATGTTTTGAAATCCTCAAAAAGAGGACGTTGCGGACGTCGGGACTTACAAAGATCGATATGTGTATGTTGTGCATTATGAAAAATTATTTGTATGCATATATAAATAGTGCGTTTTTATCTTTTCTTTAAATGGAAACAAAATGGTGGTAAAACTTTATGTTTAAAACATTTACATTTTTCATTTCAATAAAAATGGGTTGCAAATTATAAAAAGTTCACTCTCCCTACTTCACAATATATTTATGGTATTTTTTTTTAATTTATAATTTTAAATAGCCAAAAGATATTCAAATATTGAGTTGTATTTATAATAATGGGACCGCTATAGAGTAGTGGAACTCACTCACTCTGCCTACTTCACTATATATTTATGGTATTTTTTTTTAATTTATAATTTTAAATAGCCAAAAGATATTCAAATATTGAGTTGTATTTATAATAATGGGACCGCTATAGAGTAGTGGAACAGCGTTTGTCTTTAAATACAACAGTTATAGTTTGGATTCTCACTCCGAGGAATAAATTATTTTCGTCTGATCCTAACAAACCCAAATACAACTTTCATATGATCACATTCCATATACATTTACATTATAGATGTAGGATAGACTCCTGCTAGTGGTGGTACACGGTGTAAGTGGGCTAATGACAGACTGTAAAACAATGGTGTCCGCGCTATGACCCCGTGACCGGGTCGATGGCCCCACCCGACCTATTGTGGCTAGAGGGACCAAATGTTTTATTAGTATTTGGGAATAAAATTCTTTGTTATATATTTCAACGATTTTTATGGCAAATAATGCCTATAGAACATTGAAACAAAACAATATATGAGTGCTTTTCATTTCGTTTAATTTGTTTATGGTTGACTGAACACGGAATGTCTCAAAAATCCGGTTGAAAATGGAGAACGTAGTGTTTTATCATTACGTTGTGCCCTCTCTTCTTATCAAGATTATACAATATAATGAATACATTTATAAATACAAAAAAAAATATAGGTCGTTATTTTAGTCTTTATGGATTCATGCTGATCTAATATTGTACATATTAAAAACAAAGAACAAAGAGAACAAAGGAAGCTTATGATAGTTTAAATATCTTTCTATTATTAATGTGGGTCGTTTAAAAGTCGCTCGAAAGTTTATTTCAAATTTTCACAGATTCGATTAAATTCTTTACTTTCACGCACACTTCATCCGCATTTAGCAGGCTAAGATGAGATTCAATTCAGGCACGTCGTATCCCAATTTCTATCTATATATGTAGATATGTATTCTGAGCGAAATATAATAATTGGAAAATGGATTCAATGCAAATAAAAAAGCATCAAACAAAGTTTTTCTTGCTCGATTAAGATTGATTTATCATAAACATGAACTTATCCCAAAACTACACAAATTGCTTGCTACACGATCGAAGCTGGTGAAAAACATGCTCCATTAATTTAAAACTTTATCGAATCCGGGCGTTTTTGGGCGAAATTAAAACAATGAACGTTTACAGAAACCGACCGAGTAGAGGTGAAAGTGTTTTCTAATTGATGGCCTATTAGCGATGCGCTGGTAAATATCTTTTTGGAAGAGAAAAAGTGCTTCCGTCTTACATTTTAAATGGTTAATTGGTAATAAATGTTTTTTTGTTTCTTTTTTTATATCTTTGAAGTAATAATGAAGGTATGGAGTTAGTAAATTTGGATAATTATTTAGATAAAGTTTATGGTGAAAATACGCTTTCTGATTCCGCTTTTATGTTGAAGATATTTTTACCATCTGACCACATTTTTTATGTTTATACATATATCAAAATTTTAGTAAATGTTTCTTGAAAATTTGCGTTCGTGGACGTGGTCGTTTTAAGAATAAAAAAATTGGCTAAGATTGAGTCGGATTCACCCACCGAATGTTCCTCTTGACTTTCATTATTATAAGGCAACGGGAAATACAACTTATAAAAGTTGATAGTAAATTTTGCTACCTTATACATTAATTTTGTATGAATTCATTTCAATTCTACAAATATAACTTAGTAATATATTTTGTCTATAATATACTTACAAATTCATGATTTGCGACATTTTTCCGATTTAAATTATAAGTGCAAGAAGTGGATTCTTGCCAAATTTCATATTTGTAGGCCCATGGTAAATACATTATGTGTTTTGGCTAAAAGGTAAATTGTATTGACTTACAGGCATAATTTTTTTGTGCTCTCAAAGACCTGGATATTTGATATGAATTCTAGTTTGAGATAAATGGTATTAACAGACGGACAGGCGTCGTTCAGATAGACGGATAACAAAATGATCTTTTAAGGATTATATACTTTTCTCTTGATCTACGAAACATGATTCTGATCTGAATTTAGACATTATATTTTCTTGGGGAGTGTAGGGGGGCACTAAAAGAGTACAACAAGAGTGGGAAAAAACGGGATTTTATATTTATTGTCTACGAAAACGAAATTGTGAGGTAAAAATTGTTGTCAATGTATACATATAACAACTGGTAAATACACAGTTTTTGTCGTTTAGTAGATATTTTAATTTTCCATTCTAATCCTACATGTCCTAGACATTGTTAAGACGCACATTGAGTGCTTTTACTGATTATAAAGTCAAATAAAACTTGTGCCAAGACAGAAGCCTTGAAACGAAGTATACCCAATCTAAATCATATTACTTTGTAGTAAGGTCAAAATTCAAAATGTCATTCTAATCAGGATCTCTTCCTGTCTTTGCTATCGATCCTTATGCTATATTTTAAATATGTAAGCTCTTAATAAAAGAAAACACTTCATCATCATCATCATCATTATCTTGTTGATCCTCCCTAAGACATGATGAAAAAATATACGGACGATTATTGAAAAAAATTTTTTTTGGATGAACAGAGAAAGAACCTAACGTTAAAACTCTCTTTTCTGAACATTCTATCCATTTAAATGTATGCAGCTCTCTATGGTTACAAGGCAAAGCGCGGAGGTGAATTCCGTTACCCAACGCGTAATGTTTCGAGGATCCAGCGGGATGTGGGAAACGGTGTGTCTTAACACCCTGCATATGCGGGATACAAGGTGAAACTTACCTTTGGTTGAGAATTGAACCCACATCTCCCACCCACAATTATAGCTGCCTTAACAGGCACTTTCTAACAAAATATCTACTTTCCAAAAGTATAGCTCTAAAAATGCAATATATCAAGGCCTTTATAATTGCGATTCTATGAGGGACATTGTATGTTTTGAAATTTGACCTCTACCATTAAAACCTTAAAGTCTTTTCGTAAAAAGCTCCTGTGGAATGCAGATGTTGATTTAGGGTCAGCAATGTATGGCGAAAGGAATCTCATTCGATATCTCGTCAAGGATAATATTTTTTTACTATTTATAGTAGATATAGCTGGTAAATATCTTTGATGTTTTTTTTTGTAAAGCTGGTTTATGTATTTTATAATTAATAAGATTAATAAAACTATTTACTATAATTATTATTGTATTTTTATGTTCCATTGAAATAATCGTCTGTGATTTTCGATTCCCATACGAGGATATCAAAGAAACGGTCGTGATAGTACATAATACAGTGGTGGATTTTCATTTCTTCGCTCTGGCAACAAGGCGCGGCGTGGAATTCTGCATTTTTTTATTTGGCGGAAAGTGGGAAACGGTAGTGTCTTAACACTAGGTTTCCAGGTTCCCTCTGCCTAACCTGCTACCTGCTATGTGCGGGATGAGGCGTGAAGCTAAAAAAATACAAAAAGTATTTGAAATATATCTGATGGCAGTGAATATACCATTATAATTATTTAATATAAAAAAATATTGTGCCGTCCGCTCCGTGGTGCTGCTGACAGCTTCTGAATGTAATCGCGACGGTTATGAAAAAATATTTTCATTTCCCCTCTGCGTTGCGTTGAGTTCCGTCTGTCAGCACACAATGTCTCGAAAATTATGTAAAAAGTAAGAAATTGAGTGTTTTAAGACTTTAGAAGAAGGTAGATAGAAGGTTTCCTCTTGCTATTCGGCTATAAGCGAGATACAGCGTGAAGTTAAAAACATTACAGTATACATATGTACTTAGATAAAATGAATAATTCGATTTTTTTATGCGAGTTTTTAAGAGAATAAATAATGGCAATTTCTTTTACTACAACATTCTGTACTGTACTGGAGCGTGTAGAGCATCGTTTATTGTCTTGCAAGAACAGGAAAATGAAAATAATTTTAAATAATAACATAGTATCTATAATGAAAGGCTTGGTGTGTATTTACTGATTGCAATAATTCAGGTTTGAATTCCACTTGATTATTTTGACTCATGTCTTATTTATCATGAGGCCAGTCGTGGCGCAGGGGCAAAAACTGTGACTGTAAACGACTGGTTGTGGGTTCAATCCCTACTCGAGGAAATTAAATATTTATTTAAATTTATATTTCCATTTCTTGTCTCTGGTGTCAAGACAGAGAGCGGCGTTGAATTGAGTCCTGAATACGGCGGTGCCTAGAGAACGGAGGGTTATGACACTATGTTTTTACTACCTTAATATGCGTATTTAAGCAAATAGGTATGTAGATACGTATTTCCGTACATCCCTATTCGGTCTGCATTCACAAAGTGCGACTTTGATGTTCGTCACCTAGTAAGCAAAATATCTAAATGAGTGATGAATGAAATTAGAGTTAGATGCTACTTACTACAAGTTCTTCTCATTTCTATTATAAAATAGGAAAAAATGCGTGAAAGTAACGAAAGCGTTAAAAGAAAAATTATAAACCTAGGCAAAGAGGCTCAAGCTAACATTGTAGCCTTTTTTTTAAACATCTTGACGTCTTAAGCACACTTTACTCTGTCGTGCACGAGATAAAAAACTAAAAATCGTGACGCCCGTATCGCTAGTGTGCGATAGCCCTAACAATTACATTATTATAACTTAATTTCAACTTTATTTTAATACAACATAAGATGTATTTTCATATGTTCTATAATTAATTTTAAAGACAAAGAAAAAATATTTTTATTACTATTAGTGGTAAGGTTTAATTTTAATAATAAGCAAAACAACATTTGTCGTAAGTTGGGAATGCACGATTTCATTGAACTTGCCTTTCCACTTTCGCAGTTAAATATAATCCATTTTAAAACCCGGCTTTTGACCTTAGATGGTATAACTGTGTATGAATTACCTAACCTAGGATAATGTTTATAGTATTGTAATTTAGATCCTGCCTAGAGTACAAGTTCAGGCTAAAAGTAGATTGATTTCTTTCGAGTAATATTTTGTAATTAATAATATTCTTTAGCTTCGCTTTTTATCCAACATATAGTAGTAGACTAGTAACACTCCACGGCGGAGGAACTTGGTATTGGCCACCACGTATTGCCCAAATGAGAATAATTTAAGACCTCCGAGTAGGAATCAAACCTACAACTGCTTACGGTCATATTATGTCACTACGCCACAATGGCCACAAAAATATTGTTTCTTCGGTCTGGTCAAACGAGGTACAGCGTTGGGCTCAGTTGAGGTGTAGGTGCCATTGTATATTGGGTGTTGCGGCCTACACTCTCAATTTCTTTCATTGAAATTTTAATATAATAATTCTCTTCTTTTCTTTTGTGTTTTAATTAAAAATTTCCGTAATATCCGATTTAGTAGAAAATCAATAAAAAAAAGGATGACTGTAAATGCATTGGTTGTGGTTTTGATTCACAGTAACCAAATTAAATAAACAAAAGATAATTATTATATTTTTATTACTTTCATTTCCTCGTCTAGATAGATAAAGCTCGGCGGCGGCGTTAAGTTTTACTATTTAAAAGACAGTGTATCCAAATTATCGTCTTAATTAGGTCCCGTCTGCCCTGTTATACGGACAAATGCGTGAAGCTGTCAATGATAAAAAATATATTTCGTTATTTTTTGAGATTTAAGCCAAATGAAAAAGTAAATTAAACCAATTCAAAGGTGAGTGCTCGAGCTTTTCAATCAATATATTCTTAGATCCCTTCAAAGTCCTAGCACTAAAACACATGGCTATCTCGACTGGAATCGCCGTTAGAAAACATAAAACGTGGTGTTATTAAAAATCAACTTTAAATCATAGTATTTTAGGTTCATTACTGATTATCATATATTTTGGTTACAGCTTTTGCGATTTCCTTTTAACAATTCAATTTCTAACTTATTTCGTAGAAATTACGAATGTTTTTACCTTCGCAAGAAATTGTTCAATCAGATTTAAGCCTTACGGCTAAGTATTACGGTGAAGTTTTCAATGACATTAGATCCTATTTAGGTTGAAATAGTGGGGGGATCTATGTGTAAATCAATCGATCGATACGAAAGCGATCGCGCCTGCTGCCGATCAAATTCTGTTATTTTGAGAGCGTTTAAGGCAAGAATGGTTTTTAATATTTTTTTTCTGTAGAGAATATTATTTACCAATGGCAAGTCATATCAAGTTGTCATAGGGTGTAGATTCGATTCCCACTTTCATATCCTCATTCTGGTAAGGTGAAACGTTTTGCCGCTTAATATATCGATATTTGGGTGGAAAGTAGCTAACGGAGTGTTTTAAGGTGTTTATGTTTTGCCACTTGACACTCAATGTTTCAAAAATTGAACGATGCGAAAGGAAAAGTACTGTATATTGAGTGACGGAACACAGCGCCTTCCTTGTTACGTAGATCAGGTTTTTGTTTACGTATATGAATGAATTCGAACCCACGACTAAGAAGTTTATACAGAATTGTGTCAAAAATATAGGCCATAATAAGTTCATTTATAAATAAATGAAAGTATTAATTGTTTACGACTTCATATTTGAGAAAAAAAGTATTATGTATATATTTTTTTAAGATTGACTCGCTCTCGAGGAGGAGGATTACTAGAACCCAGTTTCTAAGCACGTTCTAGAAATTACTTAATTGATTGGTTCTTGGCAGAACGAGGTTTTTTTTTGCAAATTACTAGTTTTCCCTGTTATACCTCTCGCTATAGCTCGATAGAAACAGGACTATCGCATGCAAATTAACTTTTATTACTCGCAATGCCGCCAGGGTTCGGTGGAAAGTGGAGAACAGAGAGTCTTAACACCAGGAACCCTCAGTCTACACTGAAATATGCGGGATGCAGCGTGAAGCTAAAAAAAAATACTCTAAACCTATTTCTGGTCAGTCTTCTATTACATTTTATTATTTATGAGTAATTAACTTGCAACCAATAAAGAATTAAAATAAAGAAATTTTTAATGATAAGCTACGTGAACGTGAACGTGCGTACGAGCTGGTGGAAAAACAAGAATAGAAAAAGAAAAGAACTCAAACTGCCTCTTAAGTTCACGTGTAACGCAGGGTTGCTGGCCACTTTACGTTACAGAAAGCCGTTCAGATATAAAAATAGTGTTAATATAATTACAGTATAGTACGTAAAGGTTTCAGACGTGCCTATAGAAAACATGAACTAAAATGAGGTACTAATATTAAAGATTTTATATTATTATGTAAGACAACATTGTCTTTTAATATTTTTGTCATATTCAAAAGACAATAAATGATGTATTTTACTTTTACTATAATAAAGAACATTTTTACTATAAGCTTCGCATACCCATATATAATTGTATAAAACAACAATTACTTAAACGTAATTACAAAGTCTCAAAAGTAACTAAACATATATTTTACGCGGGTTTTTCTA
>DWAN01002110.1:0-15932 GCA_018230445.1 Heliconius hewitsoni
CTTTCATGTACAGAATTGACTTTTCTATCCTTTTATTATATATGGAGATAAAAAATATTTGCTCAATAGAAAATATAATTAACTCACGGTAAAAGACTTTTCTGTGACGCCGTTGATGCCATCTTCTTTTTGAGAGCGCTGAGCGAGGAGCTGTGAAAAAAAGTATTTATTAATATTAAAATTTTATTGCATTTTCTTCTTCTTTCTTATAAAAAAATGGCTTTCATACCATATACATTGTATTTCAATAAGCTATTATTAGCTTTATTAATAATCTATATAGTAAACTATTTCATCGCTATTGAGACAATACAATGTTTTACCCGACTGCGTAACGGATAGGAGGGTAATGTGTTTTGATTTGATGTACTAACTAAAAGTATTTTTTATTAATGTATAAAAACGTTAAATAGGTTCCGCCATCTTTTCAATGTAAATACTTTATTTTATCTACACATATAATAAAATTGTAAGAGAACTCAATTTTGTAGATTGAATTAAAAGACAATATGAACACATTTTCATTACATTCGAAAATTATAGGTGTAGAGCCCCATGGCCTCAAAGAGCCTCAAGAAAACTAGAGAAGGTTGATATACATGCTGCCTCTCCTTATAAATAGACATCAGACGGATTAGTAATAAAATATTAACTTTAAATAATTTACTTGTCATTATTATTAAAAGAAAAAATATATAAATCATTACACTAGCATAAATTTTTTTGGAACCTATTTTTTAGACAACATATGGGCCGAAGAAACCTTTAGTTAAGACACTCCGTTCCGCATTTCCCGACAAATTCTGTAGGCATTGCGTGTTCAGTGGCGAAACACAACGCCGTGCTTTGTCTCGTTACCGGAACACAGCAAATGAAAGTATTAAATATTTAATTTCCTCGAGTGGGAATCGAACCCACAACCCGTTTACCCACGCTTGTATATCTGCACCACGACCGACCCCAAACTTTTTTGGACTACGCAAAACGGGCTCACAATGAAAGTAGCATGACAAGGTGATGGGTGGTGATGGGTGGTGATGGCAAGGTGGTGGGGATAAATTTGTGGTACACAACTAACCATAAATATGCGACTAAAGCACTTTTAAGAATGAAACCAAAGTAATCTGTATTCATTAAAGCCTTTTAAATTACAGGGCTTATGAGCCCTGTAATTATCTTCAAGATAAACATGAATATTCAAAGAACCGCCGTAAAGTACCTTTATCTAATTTAATGCAACATTTATTGCGAGAAATATGGAACATATTCAATAAACCATACACGACCGTATTACGAGAAACAAAATACTATCGAAACCGAACATGTTATAATCACTATAAGTGATAGTGGCAAGGATAATTAGTCAGAACAGGCTTATCAGAAAAACAGAAAACAAATTAACAAAAATTTTATTGAATAGAATAGTTTCTTTAGCGTCAGGCCGTATCCCGCTAACAGTGGGGAAGGCAGAGGGAACCTAGTGGTGTAATACTCCGTTCCCATTTTTTTTGGAGGAATTGCGTGTGGGGCGGAATTCCGCAAAAATGAAAATATAAAACATTTCATTGGAGAGGGTTAGAACCTAGTACCTGTTCTTTTTTTTTCAATTACACTTTGTGCACCTGCGCCACGACTGGCCTAAAATAAATAGATATCACGTGAATGTTGAAAATTGCAATGTTTTCCAACCGAGCCATACAATTGCCTTAATTAATACAAATGAGCAGCGTCATTCAGCCTTCTATTGACCATCTCATCACCAATATGTCAGCACTTTGTTGGCATTGAGTTACACATAATTGTGCTTTGATTTATGAAATATGATGGCCGCCGGTCGTACCGTAACCGAAGGTCGTGGGTGCGAATCCCAATAGGGGAAATATATTAAATAAATTTTAATTGTAGTGATCTGCACAAAGCCCGACGTTGAGTTGTGTCTCGAAATGTTTCACAAAGAAAGCAAAAAGGGAACGGAGTATTGTATAAACAATAGAACCTATTGACCCCTGGCTATTTCGCTGAATGCGGGAAAAATCGGGATTTTTTACCAACAATGGTTCAGTGCCTGGTTGCGAACGCAATGGTTATTGGATGATCTTTCGTTGGTTTGATAATATGCGATTTATCGACGCTCTGCACTGATTAGAAGACGGACAGACGGACTTATTACGTTGTCTTATATTAGTAGATATTTATGTTTATTATTAAAAGATTTAAGCCTAGCTTAAGCTTAAGCCTTTGACAAATCTGAAGGAAAATAATAAAAAAGAACGATATGTACTAATCTTGATTGATTAAGGGCAAGTATGGTGACCATGCGTTTGTGAATGGAACATACATATTAAGGAAATAAAATAAATATAAGAACATTATACCCTTTTTAATAGCTGTAAGTAATTTTTATTAGATTCGATTTCTGACCGTGACTATGAATATTGAAGATTATTAATACCATTAAACCATTGCTATTTAAAATTCTAGGTGAGTATAACTCGCGCCTCCTGGAAACCGACCAGGTCCTCCAGATATACCTGGTCGGTTTCCAGGAGGCGCGAGTTCGAGTCCCGCTGTGTTAAAATTTTTATACGTTTTCTAAATCAATATTTTTCTTTCCTAAATGTGGAATAACACTTTAAAAATTAAAAACAAAACAATATTATTTTATGTAATTCATAGAAAATATTATGTTTTAGTTAATTCAGGAGAAAGTTACAAGTAATAATGACAAAATTTAGTACTAAAATCCACGAAACAATCATTATTCTTAACCCCGTAAAAAAGCCATATATGTAATTCAATGCAATGGAGTATGTTAAAAAGATTTTTATTAGAAATTTATTGAACACAACCGTCAAGCATGAAGTACCGTACACCAAGCATAAATTATATTTGTGAAAATAAATAATTTAATATATATTTACTAACACTTTCAATTACATGTTTAAAACGTGAACTTCCTACAATAAGGTAAATCTTTGACATTCATCGTTCATACGTAATTAGAACAACAAGATTAGCATAAACTAAATATGGAAGCCACATGCGAAATACTAGCCTATGGATTTCTTTTAGTCTTATACTTAAAGTCTACTTTTCTTTAAACAATTGTAAGTAATAAAAAACCATTTGGTGGTGCATATCTAACTTCATTATTTGTCTTAATATGGTCGCCGTATCGTCGTAACAACCTTCACCGGCCAAGTTTAGGTTTAGAGGATAATTGAATCGTGTATATCTAACGTGGAACACTCGAGTGATTGTTTTATTTGCAAAATATATTTATAATTAACAAAAATCGGTATTCAGTGGACAAAGTGTTCCAGTAGGTATGTGGCCATTATAAAATAAAGAAAATCATGTGACAGTTGTAAGCTTGATCATTAAATTTTTATACGATTTGCGTTATAGAAGACAGAAAAAAATATGATACGTTATTTTGTGCGCTTGTGCTTGCGATTTTTAATCGGGGAAATTAATAATCATATATAAATTTGATTCATTTTGATTTCATCGCTTTCGAGGAGAGGAAGGAGAGGAAGCGTGGTGATGAGCACTGCCACTTAATACAAAAAATATCTTAAGAATTCAACACGATGACGAAAAAAAAATTAAATCAGGTCCCACAGCACGGTAGGCAGAGGGAACCCAGTATTAAGATACTCCTTTTTCCGAGTTCTGGAAGCATTGCGTGTTGAGTGGCGGAAATTAATGCCACGCTTTGCTATAATAAATCATTTCTATAATGACGACTAAATACTTGTCAATTTTGTAAATAGAACCTTTAGCAGTTGTATTTATTAATTTGCCCATTGTGTTAAAATAAGACGAAGAAGAAGAAGAGAAGCTAATCTTCTCTCTGTCTACCTCGCTAATTGCTATGCAGCGAAAAGCGTGAAGCTGCTTTTTAAACATAAATATGTATTTTTAACACTTTTCAAGTGTTATTCTTTAGACTTAAACACCTATTTAGAAACCGACCTGGTCGGTTTCCAGGAGGCGTAGATTTAGAGTCCCACTACGTTCAAATTTTTATGCGTTTTCTAAATAAGTATTATACATATATAAATATATATATATATTGAAATTAATTAATCCTGTGATATATTTTTTTGGGAAAAACTCAAAATAGATTGTCCATATCTATAATATAAATACTGATATTTATAATTACGTCATTGTAAATAATTGTTTAATATATAGATATTTTACAGTATTACATGAAATTTGTAATAGATAGCTGTACCGATAATATCTTTAATTATATTTTGATTTATGACGTATAACTTAACAAAAAGATATGCGAAATTTCATGATTTTAAATCATAATAAAATTACCCCTCATTAGTTAATGTAAAAAAAAATATTAACGAAATATTTAGAAACATAGCGCAGAGGCACAAAGTGTGACGCTAAAATCGACTTGTTGTGGGTTCGATCTCTACTCGAGGAAATGAAATATCTACTTATATTTATATTTCTATTTCGTCGCTCTGGTGTCGAGGCAAAGCACGACGTTGAGTTTTGCCACTCAACACATTGAGTGTTTGCCTCCAGAATTCGGCACAAATTAGAGAACGGAGTGTGGGATTCAGCATGAAGCAGATTTATTTTATTTAAAAAACAAATATTCATGAAAAGCATTAAAAAACAAATATTCATGAAAAACCATTAAATTTGAAACAAAAAAAGGAAAAAAAAATACCTTGCAAGCAATTTTCACTTTCAATTTCTTATTAACGTTCCGTCTCGCTTGCAAGCCGACGTTAAAACGCAGCTCTTTAGCTACAACCGTCAAACCGTCCATACTCACTCTACACAATCAGAAAACTCACAGAGAAACAATAAATATTTAACAAAATGACTGGTGATTTCTCGGGACTTATCTCGAGATATCCGATAAGATTGTCACCGGAGTGCTAATTATATATTTACTAAATACTAAACAGTATAAAGCGTCAGTAGTTAAACGCGATAGAACGAAATGCAATGAATTGGTTTTGATTGAACGAGTTGTGCAGCAATCGTGTGATTTTAGCGTATCAACTCTACCTTTTAGTGATCAGAACGTCCATTGCCTATGTCGCTATACATATTAGTAGCTTTTGTACTAGAGTGAGAACTGTTCTACGATTCAGCTATGTGTGTATTGTTTATGTCATATACTTTTTAATAACTTTGATATAATTGAATACTCTCTATATTTGTGATTTAAAGAGAGAATAAAAAAAAAAGTTAAGCTTAATAAGAAAACAACATCCCGCTACTAAAGTCCTCTTCTGTAATCGGACAGATATCATTGATGTGAAATTATCGTCACAGAATACGATGTAAACATCTTTCAATTATATCAAAACTCACACAGGCACCCATATAGATCTCCCGTTTTCTTGTCGGTGAAGTCGAGAACGAAGCATTACTTAATATTTAACTTGGCCCTCATTACATATTCATGTTTTTGGTGGCATAGGTTATATGTTTACATTTTTAAACGCCAAAGAATTTACAATTAGAAAACTAAAGTTACTGCCTCAGATCTGTGAAATCGGCCCAAGAAATTCAGCGGGACTTATTTTCTCGAAGTCAATAATTTACTAGCTTATTATATATTAATTACCAATTCAATATTCATTTTATAGTATCGTATAGCATCTCTAACGCGATGGATGTCTGTCCCGAGTGATCGTAGAACATAGGAACTTTAATTCCACCGCGGTGATAAACAGATAGTGTAAACCCATAAAAATTGCGCAACTATTATTCGCATTCACCATTTACATAGTTCAATGAGAATTTTTATTTTATTTTCGCATCATTTTAAAACGAAAAACAAAAATTATTGAAATAAAATTAATTTCCTGAGTGAGTTACCGTAAGTGTAATTTTGAACGTTTAAATTTATTTATTTTTACTTTATTAAACTTGCCGTGCATAGCAGGGTAGGCAGAGGGAATCTCGGAACCTAGTGTCAACTCCGTCACCCTTTTTGTTTCGAACTTGAGGTTAATGCTGTTAGCCCTATTGGCTTTTACAGCGACACCGGGTGGGTAGGGAAGAGGCTACTCTGTCCCAGAAGAAATGCAAGTACTACATGGCTGCCTGAGAGGAGTCGACAGCTGTAAGGTCGCCCTGCGGGGCTCGAACCTCGACTTACTACCGTCGAGGGGGGTCCGTCCGTAGTGGCGGAATTAACTAGTTAACAGTTCGAGAAAATAAAAATATTAAATACTTCAGTTCCCCGAGTGGGAATCGAACCCAATATCGTAGCGTTTACACTCGTTTCCCTGCACCACGACAAACGCAACAAGAGACGAAAATAAAATGTTTATTTCATTACATTAGATTATTGAACAAAAAAAGCATTTTCTACAAATTTAATTTCTTCCGCAATGTTTTTGAAGGAAATTGCAAATAAATGATTCATCACAATGTTTAATTTGATTTATCAGAGTTTAATGCATGCTCAACATTTAATCTAATCAAAATCTCAATTTCTTTTTAGTTCTTTGTTTAGATATTATATACATAAGTTCTTTTTCTCATTTTATATATATATATAAAATGAAAACTTATTGTTAAACAACTTCAATCCCACAATCATCAAATTTACAGTCAGACACTGCGCCGCTGTATCACAAAGACCTTCGATTAAGTATTATTTGTAGTTTAATATACAACTAAGTTGTGATCCTAAACGAAGGTACAAATAATCTCTATAAATAGAGGGAAAACATTGTATTCTTTAAACACTTAATAAAATTTTGGATTTAATAAAACTATGTTTTATAATTTTTATTCTATATTATTTTTTAGCTTCATATTGTATCCCGCACAAAGGAGTGTAGGCAGAGGTGTCCTGGGAACTTAGTGTTGAGGCACTTCTTTTCCTATTAAGACACTTTTGTACCTCATATTCAATTGAATTCTAGAGACATTGGATGTTGGATGGTGGAGCTCAACTACGAGTTGAGACACTCTATATCAATTTAATGAATGTAAACAATATGAAAAAAAAACTGACCCACACTCAAACTTGCTCCCAAAGCAAAGTAGAGACAACCTAGATTTAGGACACTTCATATAAAAACATTTTCAAGTCAGCGCAGGTTTCCTATTAGTCTTTTCCTACTCCAGAATAGGAAAACGAAAATTATTGAAAAATAACCATTGTTCCAAATATGGACCAAATTCACAACCATTACATTTTTAGTCAGACAGCCATGTCATGTCATGGTTTCAATTTTATTCATTATATTAATAATTAATTGTAACAATTGCAAAATATAAAACACATATAGTTCATAAATAAAATATTTTAATAAGCTCTTCTTAATATAATATTACGTTAAAAATATAAATGTCGAAATTTTAAAAAAGTTCTTAAGCATTAGTTGTATTGGATTTCAATCTAAATATTGAGAAAAGACACAACAAAACACAAAGAAAAATATTATTTCTCTTATACACATTTCCGTAATAATTTATTAAATTCTTAAAAGAGAAGTTATTGTTTATTTACAATGTATGAATGCTCTTCAGACAGTGGCTTGAAATGATTCAGATTGTCAATCTTATCATTATCAGTCAAACCACAATAGCTATGAATGGTATATTTTTATGTGAATTAAATCTATAAATCAAACATTTAATATTTACTTTAGTCTTGAAAATTTACTAACAATAAGTAATATTTAAAAAAAAACTAATATTCACTAGCAATTTTTTTTTCTATGTCTATACTTCTTATCAAATGACGAAAATCACATTCAAGGGCAACCAAAACAAACAATGGAACTAAACCGATGAAAACGTTTCAAAGTAACATTAGGTGGTGTGCTTAATTAATTCAAGAATGTATCGTAACCTTACCTTGCCTAGTTTCTCCACGGGCACTAAGGAAGCAGATTGAGGCTCAGGTTTTTCCTGCTGGCCTTGCAAGTCACCGGACCCAGACCTACTGCCCCGAGTGGATCCTCGAGGGCTGTTACTTCCGCTGCCAGCCTCTGATATTTTCTCATGTGTACTATGATTACCCATTATGACACTATCATTACAGTTACTGAAAAAATTAAGCCAACAGCTGTTTTAAAGTATGTGGTTAAGTAAGAAATAAAACAGTCACACTTTTGCTGTTTGCGAAAGAATGATAACTTCAACTGATGTGTCAAATGTCAAATGACAATTGACAATTAACGTCAATGTAAGAATTACATGTCAGCATTGACAGTGGCGTAAAGTTTAATGAATTATCTATATTTTTAATAATATCATCTATATTAGAAATAATAAAAATATTATATGAATATAAATAAAAAATAATTAATATATCTTTTTAAAATATTTTAATATATCTTTTTTGAGTAGATTTTTATATTAGGTAGTAGTTTTTAATGCTTATGACTTAAAACATAAAGCAATTTATATTAAAGAATTGCGTCTCATTTTATAATTGCAAAACAATAAAAAAGTCTTATATTTTTTTATATCCAATAATATAATTCATTTATATTTCAATTAGATGTTATTTCAATGGATACGCCATATGAAATAAATAAAAAAAAATGCTAGATCTACTTTTTCGACAGTATTATTATTAGGTTTGTGTTTTGTGAAGATTATGGCTTGCGAATTAAGTCTAAATATTCTGGATATTTACACATTTTGTTTACAATAAATTTTCAATAATTTTACGGTGACAATAACTTTTACTTTCAAGATTTTACTTTCTTATCGATTTCCCTAGCAATTAATATAGTAAAAATATTATTTTTACCAACTAACGCACTTTCAGAAGTTTCAGGTCGATTTTCCGATAAGTTTTCTATATCCAAGGGTTTTACCACTGGTGCAGCACTCACCTTATGGTATTTGGGATCACTACTCTTATGTACTCGATGAAAAGGTGAAGGTACTAAAAAGTAAATGGTTTTTAATCTCACTGTCCAACCTCTGAATCTCTTCATCGCTCGTTTTATACAGCAAACGATTGATTTCTGCATAGTATAAACAAATTCGTGACGATATTATATAGTTTATTGACATGTATAAAAACGAATAAAAAAAGAACAAAGTGTGACTGTAAAACTGACTTGTTCTGGGTTCGATCCCACTCAAGGAAATGAAATATTTATATTTATTTTAATTTTTTCTCTCTGGTGTTAAGACAAAGGGCGGCGTTGAGTTCCGCCACTCAACTCAACTCCAGTGGTCAACTGAGTTGACAGGAACGGCCTGTTTAGTGACATAAAAAACCAACGAATATCGATTTTTTAAAATCAATTATATCAATTCGACGTAGGTTATCTATATAGAGTTAAGCACTACAACGAACAAAATGAACTTCTTTTATTAAGTGTTTAGTCCATTACACCTCAAACCATAATTTTAAGTTTTCTACTCAATATTGTGTATTTGTACACTTTTATCCTATTAAAAAAAACTACATGCTCTAAATTTTGTATAATGTATATCAGCTCAGTAGAATTGCCGTGTGTAGGGAACGTGTGGGGAACGGAGTGTCTTAACACTAGGTTCCCTCTGCCTACTCAGCTGTGTGCGGGATACAGAGTTCAACTGTTTTCTTTTTATTTGAAAACACATTTTAAACAATTAAATTTTGGCGAAAGTGGATCAACGATAACATAAATATTAACTTGCTTTGCTTTGCATACAATATCAATATAATGAATACTCGTTAATTAGACCAAATCAAAACAACAAATTGACTGGTAGACTGCAGAATAGCGTGCGGTAGTTCCCCTTTTTTATGGGAAAATTTAAAGGCAAACGTGCGTACGGGTACGGGAGATAAAAGCACTATTTGAAGCTCAAGTCAAGATGTCGAACGAAAAACACTGCCGTAAGTAGTCATCCCACAGTTGTATGGCGGATAGGCGGTAGGTATCAGGTCGTCATACAAACTGCTCTACTGTATATCATCTACATCTCAATTGTGTTAGAATCAGCGTAAGGAACAGCACACAGCCTTGGGGAACGCCAGCGTTCACGGGCATATATTCAGATCAAAAACTGTTGACAGTGACCTTGATGTTGTGCCCAGTGAAAAAGCAGGCGAACCACTTTCATAAATTCTCGGGAAGCTTGTGAAGTGGAAGTTTTTCAAGGAGTGCATCGTACTACATTCGAAGGCCTTACTTCTGTTAAAAGATCGTGTTATTCCAGCTAAACGGATATATTAAAGTAATATATTCATAAAATTTCTGCTGGTGATTAGGCCATCACCATCAGACTCCCCCACTCCCTATATCATCAAAAATAAGCAAAACAGAGAACCCCACCCCCATATAGTGCTTACGTAATACTTGAACGGCCCTTTAAGACAAACCAGACCGTTCTATTTTAGACATTTCCATTTAACACTCTCCGCCAAATTTTGAAGCACTGCTAATTAAATATTACATCAGGAAACAAGTGAAAATTAGTGAACCTTATAAACTCTTAACGTATACTGTATATACCTTATAAACTCTTAACGTATACTGTATATATAGTTTTGATATACGTCATAGGAAGGTTTTAGAAATATACAGCAAATGATGTTTTAAAATATTTTTTATTACCAATTAATTCCTCTTACAAATAATAGTAATATCACAGATTATAACATGTAGAAAATTTATAACTAATTATTATTAACAATATAATAATATTATATATTAATTATAAAATAAAACAATATAATATTATGTAAAGTAAAAAAATACAGTTAAATTAATATTATTATTTATATAGGTACATATATTTACATTTATATAATATGAGGTATTATTTACTCTGATAAAAGTCTAGTACGGGCCTATTAAATATTTCAAAATCAACAGATCATAATGCGAGTTTCCAAAAAAAAACGTATTTAAAAATTTAATTTTATATTAAAATTGTATATTCTACATGGTCAATATAATTTCGGACAGATTTCAACAATGCTTATAAATCAAACGATGCCTTTACATTAGGCAGAATAGTTTGAAGTTGCCAAAAAAAAATCTAATCATCAATATCATAATCTAATGATCAATAATTCTTTATTAATAATATTTGTAAGTAAAAGTTTTTTCTTCTTTTAAAGTGACATATGGTTTTTGGCGCGAAATTATGATACCTATACAAATTTACAATTATATATTTTTTTATTAACAGTGTACAGGTACCTTTTGAAGCAATCTTCGTAAATATCGATATAATTTTATCATACTTGCAACCATTTCATATTTAATTTATTTAAAACATTGTGGTTTTTGTGGTGACGGGGCTATAAAATATATATATAGTATTACGCAGTTTACATTCAAAAACGTGTCGCTTATATCTGCACCATAAAATATCAATTATTATTTAACTTTTTATTAAATAAAACGATATTATTATGCATATGGTAATAAAATTGATTATTTTACATTCCAATCCAATTTATAAAATTGATTGTAGATATTTTTGCATTTACAAAACAGGTTGAACAAATAAAAGTATATTTAACAGATTGTAAATATAAATCGATATTCTGTAATGTAATCATTTATCTTATATAATGAGAGAATATGTTTCAGTCAGCTATGGCCAAGTGCTATAAGCGATCGGTAATAAGTTCGATTCTCGCTGGAGTCGTTTCAGCCTAGCGTGGTAACCTTATTTGTCGCATACACCGTTTTATAATTGGTTGTATAAGAAGTACTTAATTAAAAATGGCTTCTAAGAACTTTTGCATAGGCGCCTCTACCATCAGATGTAGCGGGAGTGCTGTCAGGTACGTCATGAATAAAACTGCCAGCCAATGTCCGCCCTGTAAAAAAAGGTTTATGCTTAGGCCCGTATGTATAAACCGCTCCCAGGTCTGAGATCGATCTTGAGGTGCCGTTTATATTCATAAATTACATATTTACGAATGAAAATGGCATCTCAACTTCAATCTCAAACTTGAAAGCAGTTATAAATAAGGGACCTTAATTTGAATAGTCAGTATTGGGTACGGTCGACGAGCCGTAGCCGCACAAAGCCGTAGGCTGCAAGAAGAAAAAAAACTTCTGAGCATTGTTAACTCGGGAACAAAATGATCAAAAGTAAAAAAAAATATATAAATCAAATCTGCGTTGTCGCTAACTTCAAGGCAGCCACGACTCGTTAACCGTACTATAATAAATATTTCTTTAATTTTCAGTTGATTTGAGATATTATTTTAAAAGTACTATTCTCCATGCGCCTTTGTTAAAACGTAAGCAAAATCACATAAAAGAAATATTTGATATTATTGACAAATTTGTTTTAAACCAGCGTTTCCCAACGTGGGGCCCACGCCCCACGGGGGGCAATTTGATAGTTAGGGGGGGCTATTCAAAAATGAACTCGGTACAACTTTAACCCTTTCGCTTCGGCTCATTATATGCAATGCTTAGGTCTAGTCGGTCATCGGCGCCAAATTTAACAAAAGGCAAATTTTTAAATAATTGCCGTAAATAATTATTAGGTATAATTTCGTTTGACGAGATCAAAATATCAACTGGGTGATTGGAGTCTTCAAGGAGACCACGGGCCCATCGCAACGTAGTGTTTCACTTCATTCAGTTGGTGTTAATTTGAAATAAGTGTCCGTCAAAACTGTTGGAATAGTTCATTGATTTAATATTCATATATATTGTGTAGATATAATTGATAAGTATTTGATTTCATTTTTATAATAGGGGGCATTAAAATTTTTAGAAATGTTAAAGTGGGGCATGGCACAAAAAAGATTGGGAAACACTGTTTTAAACAAAAGATAATATAATAATTAGAGGCCATTGGTGGCGCACTCGAGGAACTGAATTATTTATTTAAATTTGTATTTCCATATCTTCGCTCTGATGTCGAGGTAAAACGTGGCCAGCCAGTTACCGCCACTCAATACGCAATACCTCCAGAGTTCAGCGGAAAATGGGGAACGGAGTGTCTTAGCACGGGATACAGCGTGAAGTTAATAAAAAATAATTAAATATCAATTAAGTAGAACTTACAATATTATATATAGATAGTCTAACAGGAGTAGTATTGAGGCCCAGCATGGTCAAATTGTATCCCCAATGTATTAGTAGAATGGACAGCGACATGCGACTGGGAACCCTCCAGGCGCTCCATGCTACCAAAGAACGGAAGCAATCTGGAAGAAATTGATTCTTTTTAATATGTAAATTAATTTTTAAATAAATTACTTACTTTTAGAGACAGACTTCTTCACTACATCATGTAGGCTTCTATATACTTTCCCGGGACTCGTGAGATAAAAGGTATACACAAATATATAGATAACACTTAGAAAAATACCACTCAATGATATCTATAGAACTTATAAGAAAAATGCCTCCAGAACTCGGCAGAAAGTGAGGAACGGAGTGACGTAACACTAGGTTCCCTCTGCCTACCCTGCTGTGTGCGGGATACAGCGTGAATTGACCTGATGAATTATAATTGACCTCGTATAGTTTTAGGTATTAAGTATTAGTATCTTAGGTGTTATAAATGTATATCCACATCATAAATGCGTATCTCGTAAATAAATTATTTCTTAAAAAAAATAAAAAATGATAAAATTTTGACTGTTCCTAAGTTGGAATATGTTGACTATTTAATAATGAAATGAAATGGAATAATTTTATTTTGGTAAAACTTTTTAATAGCCTGACAAATATTTTAAATTATTTTCTTAAATAAACGGAATTTAAAGATGGAAGTGATTTTAAAATCGATTATGTTCGCTCACAACAGGAATGAAGTTATTATTGATCATATTAACGAAGAACGAGAAGTAGTAAAAATTTACGATATTATTTATTATATTATTTTATGATATTATTTATTATATATTATATTATCTTTATTGTATTTCCAATATGTCTTCTTTAACATAATTATAAATATAGATACATATAACACATTTTTAGGGCCCCGTACACCAAAAGAAGAAACGGAACCCTTATAGAGTCTCAAAAATCTTTGTACGTAAAATTAATACTTCTGGTGGTACAAAGTTACTATTGTAACTTGCTAAATATAATAGGTACAATTAAAGGTAAATATCCGAATAATTAAAATTTATAAATATTTTTATTTCATAGAAAAAAAAATAAACATTACACACATATATTTGTAGTTCATTTAAACAAAATGAGTGTCCACGACCGCAAAATTAAGTTTGTCAACTTTGTTCGCCATGCAATCAAAATCTATACGATAGTTCCCATAGATCTACAATTATAAAATTTGGCAAGAAGTGCGAACGTATAGTACAAAATATCCCAAAAATGGAAATATTTAAGTAGATCACGGGAAAATACCGCTTATATTTGTAGTTCACTTCATACAGAGGTCAGTCGTAGCGCAGTGGCAGGGCTTACGATGATAAACGCGGCAGGTTGTGGGTTCGATTTTTACTCGAGGGAATGAAATATTTAATATTTTTATTTCCTTGTTCTGGTAAAAAGACAACTCATCTCGCTAAATATCTGGATTTTGGCGGAAAGTGGGGAACGGAGTACTTTAGTACTAAGTTCCCCCTTCCTACTCTGTTGGGCATGTGATGGTGCGTTAAGTTAAAAAAAAACCAAAATGTGTGCATACGCTCGCAAAGTTAAGTTTGTCAACTTTTATAAGTTGTACTTACTCTTACGGAATTACGATTGAAATAATATTCGTGAAATTGGTGCAAGTCCCTCGGTGGATGAGTACGACTCGCACTTGACCTTTTTTATTTCATCACCTAATTTATTACATACCAGCCGCAATAAAAAATTTAACTCGTCCGTTCAACTCAATGATATTACTCTTAGTCACAGACAAAAAAATTAAATATTTTAATTGATTCACGTTTCAATAAAAAAAAATGTTATAAAGTTTTTTGTAGGTAGGTTTTATTTAATAATTTTTTTTTTGGCATTTAGTGCGAACGATGTGTCGTGGCCCCTTTGAAGTTAGACTTTAAGATGTAATAAGAAGAAAACTATTCAAAAGTAAGAAAAAATCTAAAATCGAATCCCAGGTCCGAGACTGTACCGTAATATCTCGTGGCCTCTAACTATCGATACTAGTGGAGTTTTGTGTAATAATTCGAATTAGCATTTTAACAGTAATAAGGCCTTGTTTATTTGGTCTTGGCCTAGAGACTATTTTATGTAATGCATTATATTATTAGTTAATTAATTAGTTATACGTATAGATCCAAGGTATTTTGTGGAGGCTATTGCTTCTTATAATTTAACTGGTGAGATAGTTTTTTCTCCTAGAACGTTCTAAAGAAGAAAGGAAAAGAAAGAAGAAATGAGTATTAGCACCGTGTACGTTTTGCTTACTCTGTGGTAGTGAGATGCGGTAAAATAAAAAAAGTTTTTTGATATCTGGCGAAGTCTTGTTATTATAAGTTTTTATTACTGAAATCGGAACGTAAACTTAATTTTTATTAATTTTTAGAAGTATACCTGATTTTGAAAACCAATTTTTTGAAAACCAAAAAAAAAACTTAACTTAAAACAGAAATTGAGCTATTCTTTTAGTATACGCTTATCAATTAAGGGTTGCCAAATGTATTTCTATTTCTATAATATTTTTTTCTTATTTTAGCTTCACGCTTTATCCCACATATAGCAGGGTAGGCAAAGGGAAGTGAGATAACTTAGTGTTAAGACACTCCGTTCTCCACTTTTTGCCGAATTGTGGAGGCATTGTGTGTTGTGTGGCAGAACTCAACGCCACGCTTTGTTTCGCCACCAGAGCAGAGAAATGGAAATATAAATTTAAGTAAATATTTCAATTCCTCGAGTGGGGATCGAACCCACGCGCTTTTACAGTCACACTTTATGCCCCTGCGCCACGACTGGCCTCATATCATAATATCATAGATTATCAGCTTCACGCTGTATCCCGCACACAGCAGGGTAGGCAGAGGGAACCTT
>DWAN01002111.1:0-15927 GCA_018230445.1 Heliconius hewitsoni
ATATATATATATATATATATATATATATATATATATATATATATTTGCCTCCTTAAGACAAGACAAGCTAATAAGTCGTAGTTTAGCATTTAAGATGCAATATCTTTATTTCAACGAAAAGTAACTGAAATTTTCAACCTCTATATCAAACCTACAGGGTGAAGACTTTTCAAAATCCCTTCTTATGAAAATAAACAGATTGTCCAAATTTCACGTTTCTACCATCAGCGGTCACCAGTCAGAGGGAACTTCTCCATATTTATATAGACTATAACTTATGTAAACATTTTTATCTGTTAATGATATACAAGTCAAAATCTTAAAGTAAATGATAATATTATATATCGAAATAGGATGAAATCATATAGGTAGTTACTATATATACGTTTTTATGTCTTATACTTTCCTGCGAGAGGATTTTAGAGTAAAAGTGAAGATTACTTAGTGACTCACATAAAGTGATTCATACATGCAAATGATTTATCCATCAGTTATCCTAATGAAAATATTACGAAAGCAAAAGATTTACAACACAACATTTTAAATTATGTATCTATTTATTATATACAAAACTCTTCCGGGTCTTAGTGACTGTCAAAAAAACTTGAACCTTCTAAACGTATAAATGGTGAAACTTTTAAAGTGCTTGAAGAGTAGAAGAGAGCACTAAGAGAGGCATTCTTGAAATATCTTGGAAAAAACAAAACTTACGTTAAATTGTTCGGCGAATTTTTGAAGCGTTGCGAGGTTGAGTGACGGAACACAACACAGCGCTTTGCCTTGTTACCAGAGCGAAGAAATAAAAATATTTTTTATAAGTTTACAATCACACGCTTGCGCCACTGCGCCCCAACGGTCTTTTCCGCCTAATAATCCACGAAAATGACGTGGACTGTAATTTCTATTTAATAAACCCCTTAATTCTTAACCATTTCTAGTTATAATAACGTGTCTAATTTATTCTTAATTCTTGACTGACACCTTGGTGCATTGCTTAGTAATTCGCTACCCATAAGAACTAAATATATACTGACATAATAATGTAATCGATTTGTAAATCTTATTACGCAATTTCGTCTTATTTGGATACGTAGAAAACAATTTGCATTGGAAACAAAGCACGCATACAATGAATGTAATACAAAATAGGAACCATTGATTCTATTTATATAAGCGTAGATACCCATTAGTTAGTTTAGAAAGTTAAAAGTAAGTAAATGTTATAAAATCATATTTTTGTTGAGTAGAGTTACGCCATTCAACACGCAATCCTCCTCAATTGGTGGAAAATGGGCATCGAAGTGTCCTAACACTAGGTTCCCTCTGCCTACTTCCCGTTATTTCTCTGCGTGCAGAATACAGAGTGAAACTAAAATAATGAATACAATTATATATTATATTATATATTTTTCAAATGTTCCAGAGGAAAATGAGCGCGATAGTAAACGTGGCTGCTGACGTGATATCGGGCACGGCCATTGCCGCTGCAGGTACGCAGGTATTGTACAAGGCATACTTTCTAGAGGCTTTATTAAATTAATAAGAGAGCATAACTAGTTTTCCAAGCTAAATAAAAGGCTTAACCTTTTCTATAAGATCTTAGCAATGTAATGTAAACCTTTCAACCATTCTTCCTGCATTTTTAATTACCAAAATTTTAAAATTAAATTATCTAATTGTAATTAATATTTTCATCCAGTAAGAGCTGAAGATTAACTTGCACTATAATATAAACAAATTTCCAAAACTAACTAAACATAACATATGATTTTTAGGCTTAATTTTAATGAATAGTATTTTTTTAAACTCCAGGTAGCCTGGTTCATCCCGATGTTGGTGGCAGCTATAGCGTATTACCAATTCGACCAGACCGACCCTGAAGGGAGGCCGACTGATATCCCAGATTTCAAGATGCTACCCGAATATGATTTCATTATAGTTGGTGCTGGATCAGCTGGTTAGTAGGTACTAGCTTTTGTGTGTGTGCGTCAATTAGAAGTGGCAAAAACATAAAATTTGTGATAATCACAACGATTATTATATTACATTAAATAAATTAAAGTAATATACATGATTATTAACAATTTTAATGTTATTTCACACTTAGGAAAGAAAATGTATAAAAAATTGAACGTAGCGGGATTCGAACCCGCGCCAACTAAGCCATACGTTCTCATCGAGCTACGTCAAAAATCCTATACACTTGTTACGACTTATTTATGTTCTTAGCCGTTCGTAGCTCAAAGAAGCGTGTGTTCAAATCCCGCTACGTTCAATTTTTTATACGTTTTATTAATAAATATAATATACACGATGACACCATCCATGTAGTTGGTTCAATTCCCACTCTTACCAATACATTGCCATTTATTGCTCAAATATAAAACCAAGCGATACCGTTTGAATTGTCTACACCAAACGAAATATCTTTAAATAATAAAAAAAAATGGAAAACGAAGCTATTCATCACTCCCAAACATTAATTGCACTGTCAATACTTAAGAAATACAAAGAGACGTTTAGAATAAGAAAAATATTTAAAAATTGCCAAATCACATTATTTTATATTTGCAAATATATACTTGCAGGAGCAGTCGTCGCAAACAGACTTTCTGAGATCGGGTATTGGAGAGTGCTGCTTTTGGAGGCCGGCGGAGACGAAACGGAGATATCAGATGTACCTTTACTAGCAGGATACTTACAGCTCAGTAAATTAGATTGGAAATATAAAACAGAACCTCAAGGAACTAGCTGTCTAGGTAAGTAGAAATATTCTACATAAACTACTAAATTGTCTACTAATATATTATACGTAGGATCCTAGTAACTAAAAACTAGAAATATCTATTTTAGCGGATTTAATTTATCACTGTTTCAAGAGTTGAGTCAACCATAAATGTATAGTTATAAAATAAAGAAAATTGTTACAATTATATAATATTAGTATGTATTTCACTAATAAAATAACATGATTACATACATATTTACATTACAACAATTACAACAGAACTGTTTGTAGGTTCGATTTCCACTCAAAGGAATACATTATTATTTAATAATATTTTCATGTAGCAAGACAGTCCGGAGTTGAGTTCCGTCACTCATCACGCAATGCTTCAAAAAATCTGTGGAAAGTAGGAAACAAAGTGTCTTAACCGGGTCTGCTTTCTTCTACCTACTCTGCTGTGTGCGGGACATAGCGTGAAGGCTGAAGCTCATTTTATTATTATTATTATTGACATAAAATAAATATCACATAGTGTTGCTTAACGATTCTTTGTTTATGTTTTCACTTTTAGCTTAGTGTTATATTTCTTTAAATGTTATAATTTAACCTTTGCATTTTTACAGCAATGGAAGAAGGTCGTTGCAACTGGCCACGTGGAAAAGTTCTAGGTGGAAGCTCTGTTCTTAACTACATGTTGTATTTACGAGGAAATAAAAAAGACTATGATATTTGGGAATCTCAGGGAAACAAAGGATGGGGATATAAGGACGTACTATATTATTTTAAGAAATCTGAAGACAATCAAAACCCATATCTCGCAAACACACCATATCATAGCACTGGAGGCTATTTAACTGTATCTGAAGCTCCATACAGAACACCACTCGTGTCAAGTTTTATAGACGCTGGTTTAGAGATGGGGTATCTCAACAGGGATATAAATGGTGAAAATCAAACTGGATTTATGGTAGCTCAAGGAACCTTAAGACGTGGAAGTAGATGTTCCACCTCAAAAGCTTTCTTGCGACCTGCAAAAGATCGTAAAAATCTTCACATATCAATGAACTCCTATGCAACAAAAGTGATGATAGACCCGAGAACAAGAGTAGCTTTTGGAGTCGAATTTATCAAAAACAAAATGGTATATAGAATAAGGGCTCGTAAAGAAGTAATTGTATCTGGTGGTACTATTAATTCTGCTCAGTTACTTTTATTATCAGGCATAGGTCCGACAGATGAATTAGCAAAACATCGTATCCCATTGATTCAAAATCTACAAGTAGGCAAAAACTTGCAAGATCATATTGGTTTGGGTGGCTTAGCATTTTTGATTAACAAACCTATCTCTATAATAGAAAATAGACTACACACTGTAAGCACTTTAATGGAATATGCTGTTATGGGCGAAGGTCCTTTAACAATCATGGGTGGTGTTGAAGGCTTAGCTTTCGTTAATACGAAATACGTAAATGCGTCAGATGACTTTCCTGATATAGAATTTCACTTTATATCGGGAGCAACAAATTCAGATGGCGGTGGTCAACTCAGAAAAGTTCACGGACTAACTGATAAATTTTACAATACTGTGTTTCAACCAATAAACAATATAGATGTTTGGAGTATAATACCAATGCTGTTACGCCCTAAGAGCAAGGGTTTCATTCAGTTGCGTAGTGCAAATCCTTACGATTATCCTTACATATATCCTAACTACTTAACTCATGAAATGGATGTTAAAACATTGATAGAAGGTGTAAAAATTGCCTTTGGAGTCTCCCGAACGAAAGCATTTCAAAAACACGCTTCAGTTTTCAATAACCATATCTTCCCAGCATGTAGAAATTTTAAAATATTTTCTGATCAATTCTGGGAGTGTATGATAAGACAATACACATGTACGATTTATCATCCTGTAGGAACTGTAAAAATGGGTCCATACTGGGATCCGGAAGCTGTTGTTGACAACGAATTAAAAGTTTACGGAGTGAGAGGTTTGAGAGTTATCGATGGTAGCATAATGCCAAATTTAGTTAGTGGGAATACGAACGCTCCCATAATTATGATCGGCGAGAAAGGTAGTGATATGATAAAAGAATTTTGGCTTAAACGACGAGTGTCTAGATACTACGCCTAAAAAAGTAATGTACAAATATACCATAAATGTATTGTAAATAATATTTATTATATTAAAAAATACGCGATCTGTTTAATAATTTATTCTATGCTAAGTGATATATCTATGAAGTATTAGTATAAACAAAGAACGTTTCCAAATAAATAGATTTTTTATTTTTCGTCTTTATTTTTTAAACAATTGAAAAAAAGTGTTAAAAAATATGAAAAATTTCTATTTTTAAATTCTAAATGACTTCACAAATAAGTGTACGACAATCTGCTGACTACATTGTGATGTATTTCAAATGAAATACAACATAGAGCACATTGTACAGAGACTTTGAGTAGCGATAAAAAATATTTATATCAATAATTTACACCTTGTATAGATCAACAATAAAACATATCAGGGTCATTTTATAAATAATGTAGGATAATTTTACATAATATGATGAATCTAAGATAACAACAGTATTATTTTTTATTAATCTAAATGTTGAATATGTGTGTGTATAGATTGTATTAAATATATAATTATAAATTACTCTGTACAAAAGAATACATAACGTGACTTTATTTATATAAACAATAATTTGTCCATTTCCCACAAATGCAAAATTAGTTCTAAATGCTACTCCACGTAGTTAATTCATGGAATATTTTTAAGTTTTTAGAATAAGTGATCAAGTAAATATGGCAAGTCAAGGATTATCCTTAAGGCCAATGTTATCTAGTACAAGGATATTATTTGGATTATTGCCAGGATTAGGAGCTCTGATATTTCTACGTATGGTGATCCATTTATATAGACCGGATATAGAAGATGCAGAGCATCGAGTAAGGGATTTTCCTGTAGAACAACTTTATGAATGTTACGATTTTATAATAGTCGGCGCTGGATCAGCTGGATCCGTTATAGCCAATCGTCTATCTGAAAATACTGAATGGAATGTACTTTTAATAGAAGCCGGACAAGATGAAAATGTGTTATCAGAAGTTCCAGTTTTATTTCCTGCCTTACAGACATCAGCAATAGATTGGCAATTTGTGACCGAACCAAGTGAGGAATATTGTCTAAGTATGGTAGGTAAACGCTGTAAGTGGCCTAGGGGTAAAGTATTAGGTGGATCTAGTACACTAAACGCAATGCTTTATATAAGAGGAAATAAAAAGGATTACGATAATTGGGAAAAACTTGGCAATGAAGGTTGGGCTTATAAAGATATATTTAAATACTTTTTAAAGGCTGAAGATATGAGAATACCTAACTATCAAAATAATCCATATCATTCTGTAGGTGGACCCATATCAATTGAATATTTTGCTCACGAACAACCAATTACAAAAGATATACTAAAAGCGGGTGAAGAACTAGGATATAAAATTGTAGATGTTAATGGTGAATTTCAAACTGGATTTACAAGATCACATGCAACCTTGCGAGATGGACTTCGATGTAGTACCGCAAAAGGATATCTTAGGCCAGCCTCCAAACGAGCAAACTTGCACATTATTGTACATTCATTAGTCGAGAAGATATTAATAGATGAATCTAAGAAGGCATATGGAGTAAAGTTTACAAAACGTGGAAAATCTTATACAGTAAAGGCAAGTAGAGAAGTAATTATATCTGCAGGAGCCATTCAATCACCCCAGCTATTAATGCTCTCAGGAATAGGAGACAGCAGAGAATTAGATGAGCTTGGTATATATCCAATTGTTCACTTGCCTGGCGTCGGAAAAAATCTACAAGATCACGTAGCCATGGGTGGACATTCATTCCTTTTCGATAATCCTTACACAAATGGATCTGATTACTGTTTTAATTTTTATACTGTCAGTTCACTAGGAAGCTTAATTGATTTTGCACTTAATAAAAAAGGCCCTTTATACAGTATGATGGAAGCCGAAGCAATGGCATTCGTTAATACACAATATCAAGATCCTGATGAAGATTATCCAGATATACAATTGTTTATTGCTCCTACAGCAGATAATATGGATGGTGGTTTATTTGGAAAACGTGCAAATGGACTAACAGATGAAACCTATGCAGAATTGTATGAAGATATTTTATACGATTCTTCATTTTCTATTGTTCCTCTGCTAATAAGGCCTAAAAGTCGGGGTTTTATAAAGTTACGTGATTCTAATCCATTTTCCCCACCTCTTATTTATCCGAATTACTATACACAGCGAGAAGATATGTTAAGAATGGTTAGTAACTTGGATAAGTAAGTTTACAATTATAACTCGTCCTATTGATAGCTTTAAAATTAATAAGCGAATTAAAATCGACGTTTTTATTATTCGCTGTCATAGACAAAGTGCGCATTTAAGTACTGTCACTCAATTTTCAATGTCTCAAAAATCGATCGGAAAGTGGTCAATGGAGTGCTTCAACATTATATTTAACATAACATAACATAAAAACTGTTCATATTACACCAGAAAATTACATAAATTAACAAATAAATTCATATAAAAATGTGAAAAGGCGGAAAAAATATTTACTATTATCCTGCTATGAGGAAGAAGTGTCAAACTGTATTAAAAAAACTAGTTAATTTAAGCGTCATTTACTTTAACTAAATATAATATTATACTTATTTTATGCGATTTATTACACAAGACTAACTGGTAGATATGAGTATAATTTTATAATTATCTCGAAATTAACTACAAAAAGCGCTAAACTTAATATTTTATAATATATTTTAGATATTTCTATATTTTAGATATATAGAGAATTCCATAAAAATTGTAAAATTAAAAGACACACACAAAAAGTCTCTGATTACGTCAGAGGGACGAGACGTAAAGCACAAAGCTTTACATTATAATAAAAAAAAATATATATATTTTAGATAGATGGTGCAAGAATAGCTCAAATGTTAATTGAGCAACCTGCATTAAAAAAACTAAATGCTAGACCGAATCCTAATCGTAATCCTGGTTGTACTAAGCATCCTCTCATGTCAGATGAACATTTGGAGTGTCAAGCTCGACATCATTCTTTAACTATTTATCATCCAGTTGGAACATGTGCAATGGGGCACGCTAATGACATACATGCAGTTGTTAACTCCAGACTAAAAGTAAGATTTTCTCTTATCATTTAATTGACATGAGTGCTACTTATAAAATAATATCTAAGACTAATACATACTAATATATTATTTATATATTTCAGGTATACAAAGTGGACGGTCTTAGAGTGGTTGATGGAAGTATCATGCCAACAATTGTAAGTGGAAATACTAATGCCCCTATCATAATGATAGCGGAGAAAGCAGCAGATATGATAAAAGAAGATTGGGCAGAACTTAAACCTTACACTTTCAACAAATGTATATCAGGCTTCCCGCAAACCAGTGACGAATTGGAATTTATTATCAATAATAAATTACGAAACGCAGGACGAAGCAAATCAACTTTAGACATATTTGAAGAAATAGGTAGTCTGTTTCCATCTTTAGCAAAAGATATAAAAAATAATTATGTGGATCCGAATAATAATAACAAAACTAAAAAAATAACAATTCCTATTAGCACACAGCATAAATTGAAACAAAGTAATAGTAGTGAAAATGTAAATATTATTTCAAAGCCACAAAGAATTACGAATTATAAAAGCCCTCCTAGCAGTTATAAGCAAAATTTGAATTACGGCAACTACAGTGACATTTTAAAAAACAATTCACAAGAGCCCTATCCTTATCGAAAAGCTATGAATAACTACAAAACAAAGTCAAATTTACAAAGCAGTCATATAGATGCAATTTTACAGTCTAAACATGATATTATTGGAGACACACAAAAAATCTCAGCACCAAATAGAAATTTAAATTATTTTACAGCAAGATCTCACCCCAGTTATAACAAGAAATGTCGCCTTTGGTTATATCGCAATGGAATGCATTACGAAATAAAACTTTAAAATATGTTTTAATTCTAGTTATTATTAATACAGTATTGAAAAAAGTATTAGTAGTATTGGCCAAAATCTAGTATGTAAAAGATTGTATTTTTCTTAATGTCAAATTTTTTTTAATAAAAATTAAGAAAAGACTGGAATTTTACTTCTACCTTATAATTAAATAAGTAACCTAGTGTTAAATATCGAATTACTAATATAATATCTTGAGGCTTGTTCATTGAATATACCATATTGTATATTTACATATCACAGAAATCAATACTCAGTTACTTGTAAGTTGTTGATTGCACAACAAAACGTTTCTATTTTTCACATAATAATTAATTAATTAAATGAGATTAATCCATATAAAAATATAATAAAATATTTATTATTAACATGGAAGCTTTAGAAGCAAATATCACTGAAACATGTCCTTTGCCATTTTCTGGAATAACCGGTGGTCTCTTTCTAAATGCAGTAACTGCAATTATTGCTACACACTGCACAATCTTAGACGATTACAGTTGGCCACCTGATCATTCGCAAAATATTTTAGAGGACGATAATGGTAAGTATTGCATAGTATCTATCAATATCCATTGCATATAATTAAAAATGTTAAAACGAAGTATATTTGTTTTATTCGATTGTATCAACATTTATAATCGAAGTAGGTTTATTACAATTCATAAATTTATATTTGTGTTTGTAGCATCGTACGATTTTATAATAGTCGGAGCTGGCACTGCCGGTTCTTTAATTGCCAGTCATTTAACAAATTTATATCCATCTTGGAAGATATTACTAATAGAAGCTGGAGGCGACCCTGGAATTGATAGTGAGGTATTTTCTCTATATTTTTTTATCAAAATCGTAATCAATGCATAAATTATTTACAATATCTCTATTATCTTTAGATTCCTGCATTTTTATTTTTAAACCAAAATTCAACAAATGATTGGTTTTACAAAGTAAATCCGGATGGAAATAGTTGCTTAGGATTTCAAAACAATAGTTGTATATGGAGTAAAGGCAAAGGTCTCGGAGGATCAAGTTCTATTAATGCAATGATTTATCTCAGAGGGCATCCAATGGATTATTCAGAATGGGAAGAATTAGGAAATCCTGGCTGGAACTACGATGAATTGTTAGCTCATTTTATAGAGCAAGAATCACTTTTTAACATAACCGATACGGACTTTCCAGGTTATGAAAATGAATGGTATAATATTATAGACGATGCATGGATAGAGTTAGGTCATACGTCTTATAAATATAAAAATCACGAGGCTTTGATCGGAACTAAAAGAGCGAGATTATTAACTAAAAATGGCAAACGTATGAATACTGCTAAAGCATATTTTATGAATACTGGCCATATCAAAATAATGAAAAATGCTCTTGTAGAAAAAGTGTTAATAAATTCAAACAATAAAATAGCGACTGGTGTTAAAATAAAGCAGAAAGGAAATATTTCAAAAGAAATTTACGCAACAAAGGAAGTAATATTATCAGCGGGATCTATTGCAACCCCACTTATTCTTATGTTATCTGGGATAGGACCTATGTCTCAGCTAGAGGAAATAGGAATCGAATGCCTCCAAGATTTGATGGTAGGCCAAAATTTACAAGATCATATAATATTACCTTTATTTCTCAAGACCAACAAGCATTCAATAGTACCTAAAGAAGTTATAAACATATTACTAATACAATACATGCTTACTAAAAGTGGACCTTTTGCAAACATCGGAGTAACAGATTATATGGGATTTATAGATACTACTAATAATTCTAGCTTTCCAGATATCCAATTTCATTACACTTATTTTACAAAGCGAGATAATTTTGTATTAAAACCATACCTTGAAGGAATAGGGTACAAACCAGAAATAGTAAATAAAATTGAATCATTGAATGGAAAACACGACATCTTAGGCATTTATCCTACTCTATTGCATCCAAAATCTAGAGGTGAAGTACGTTTGGCCAAACCTCTGTTATCGGAACACATTATAAAGGCTAATTATTTTCAACATCCTGAGGATATACAGACCTTCATAAAAGCTATTGACTTTGTTCATAAACTAGAGCAAACTTCAGCTTTTAAGGAAAGGGAAATAGAATTAGTAAGAATGGATATTTCTGACTGCATGGAGCATTCATATGATACTGATGATTATTGGACATGTTACATGAAGCATATGGCAACTACTCTATATCATCCAGTAGGCACCACAAAAATGGGTCCACAAAGTGATATCACCTCAGTGGTGAATTCCGAATTGTTAGTTCATGGAATGAAAAACTTAAGAGTTGTCGATGCTAGTATCATGCCCACTATACCAGGAGCTAACACTATGGCCGCTACATTAGTTATCGCCCAAAAAGCCGTTGATATAATTAAAAAAACATACGAATTAAAAGATGAACTGTAAGCATAATATTATTTTATTTAATTAATAAAAACGATTTTACTTTTACGTAATCTGACTATTTACAGCCACCCATATTTAAATTTCGAAATATTTATTTTCGAAATAATTAGGAACATGTAATTTTTGAAATAAGCTTGTTAACTGCTATTTAACTGACACAAGTTCACAATTATCATGTGTTTTACAACAAAAGGTCGTGCTCTCCGAATACTAAATAATAAATATATTACATTGTATTTTGTAAATAAAATAAATTATAATATTTTTCTTAAAACTACTTAGTCCTGCGCAATGACTTAATTTGTTCAAGGAATATTTAGCATAAAATATATTTTATAAGCCATTTATAGCTATTTCTAAGCTAAGTTTGTATTCAATATTCTTAAAATATGAATATTAAAAATTTTACAAATTATGGTTGTGTTTCACTTTTTTTTCCAATTTCGATAAACTAAACTAAAATCGATTTATAAAATTCTTAATTTAATAAAATTTAAGTTTTATGTAATGGTCAGATGTTGATGACCAAAAACCCTAGTTCTGGCACCTTATCGATCTTTAACTCGGAAAAAGTAATTGAAAAATATATATTTTTTACTATATCCCGCATGAAGTAGGGTAGTCTAGGGTTAAGACATTCCGCTCCCCCTTTCTGCGGTATCAAGAAGACACCGCGCACACCAGAACAGAAAAATGAAAAATTTAAACATATCACAGTAATGTCGTTGTATCCCAGTGAGATATTACAATTTTTAGATTCTATTCAATTGTATCTCCCAAGAAAATCGAATTTAGGACCTACCAATTAGCACTACATAAGCTAAACCACAAAACTTAAAAGGTGCAGGTACATATCGAGATGGGTACCGTTACATCACAAGGTAGGGAGGCCTTGACGCAGTTTCGTTAGACGTGGCGTAACAGTTTTGCATTTGAAACGAAACATTAAGAAACTTACTCGTATTCCGATTCGACATATCATTTTTTTGTTGAAGTCACTATATGTATAAGACATCGATTTTCCATTATGTGAAAAAAGATCTGTATTATTTACTGTTTTTTTTTAATACTGCGAATATTTTAGATTTTTTTTATCATGACGCTGTATTCCTCATGTAGTAGAGTAGGCATAGGGAGCTTAGTGTTAAGACACTCCACTCCATTATAATTATTGTTTTGATTATAATGTTAATTTATATTTCTCAAACATTTTTGTATAATAAACAAGCAAACTTAACAAAAAACCGAACTGGAAATGGCGGATTGGTATAATTTGATTATTGAGATTTGATTATTTTCAAATAATATTTAATTGTGCTCAGCACGCGATTCTTAGAATAAAATGAATGAAGCTATACGTTGACGAATTCCAAATTTTGTTGTGCGTATTTCATTCCATTATTTATTTGTGTAGACTTACATTTTCCCCGCATAGCACAGAAGATAGAGAGAACTTGGTAACTCCAAGAAGACACTCCACTCCATCCTTCCGTTTTACATACACATAACAAGGTAGGTAAATGGAATCTGGGAATCTAGTGTTACAATACTTCAATTAAAACCATTCCAATTCTCACTCTCCGCCAAAATCTAAAGGCTTTACTCCAACACAAGGAAATGAAACTATTCAATATTTGATTTCCTCGAACGGGAGTCGTACTCACAAACATGGCACGTTTACAGTCGCAGCCGTTGCACCACGATTGCCCTCAATAATTATTTTAGAGATATATATTAATATATTTTTAACATTTTTAAAGTGTTATTCCATTTATGAAAAAAAAATACTTATTTTTAGAAAACTACTGCTGGAGCGTCTGGTCGGTTTCCAGGAGGCGCGGGTTCGACTCGTATAACTACGCTACGTTCAAATTTTTATACGTTTTCTAAAAATAAGTAGATTAATATATATTAAATCGTGTGAATACAAAGAAAATATATACTCGTGATAGATTCAGACGGTTATTGCATAAACAATGGAAACCTAGTAGTCTTGTATATTTTCCCATACAAAAATGGAACAAAAGAGAACCAATTAGTTCAATGTGCCTTATATTCTCATAATATTGCATATTACCTAATATAGTTGATTCATTTCTTGCTATAGTAATAAAAGAAAGTCTTTATTAATAGTATTTTTTAGATTTATAAGAACTTTTTTTTCTTTTGGGGTTCCGGAACTCAAAGGGCACAAACGGAACCCTTATAGGATCACTTTCAGTCCGTTTGTAAAGAACATTTATCTGGAATTAATATCATATATTCATGTATACGGTTCCTTAGAACACATGAGGCCAGTCGTGGCGCAGTGGCACGAAGTGTGACTGTAAAACCGAATTGTTGTGGGTTCGATCACCACTCGAGGAGATGTCATGAAAGTGGGGAACGGAGTATCTTAACACTAGCTGCCTACCCTGCTGTGCGCGGGATACAGCGTGAAGCTGATTTATTTATTTTATTTCAAAATCTTAAGTAAATCTTCAATCATATACATATGTAAAAAAGTTCTTTTACTCTTCATTCAATTTAAACAGTCTGCTCATGACCTTAGAGGTCCTACGCCTTAATATTATCTATTGCAGCACTTAGCTCTATGATAGTTGTTACAACGGCATGGCTAGAAAAATTCTCTCCGGCTTTAATGAATAAAAAGTGATTTCTGCAACTTATAAAATATAATATTTGAAGCAATAGCAATAATGTTGTTTCTCTTTACAGGTCAGTATTTATACATATATATATATATTGTTTAGTATTTATATATTGTTATAAAAAGAATTTGTAATTACAAATTATAAAAATAAATTTCTCTTTACAGAGCAAGAACAACAGTTTTTTGTTTCTATATATTATTACACATATATTACTAGTAAGTAATATAGACTGTCAGACATAAAATCGAGTTCAAATCGAGTCAAGAAAGGATTTCCCCCAAGGCAGGCGGGGCATGTATGTATTTCACAACCGCACGAGTCGAGTACGAACTACGTACGACAAGAATGAAACGTTTACGCGCACGTATGCACGTACACAGCGATGGTAAACTGAGCAATCTGTAGGAGTGACCAACTTTTACTCCTTGTTTTAAATGTTATATATGTATATATCGCAAAACAAACAAAAAAATATCACTTATCATCCATTTAGAGGCATTGGCCGAGTATAAAAAAATCTGGTTGCTGGAACTCAACGCCGCGTTTTGTCTATGGATGGAGTAAATACTTATATGGCTTATTCGCGATTAGGTCATAAAGGTCATTAGTGGTGTAGAGGTACAAGCGTATGGCCGTAAACGTTGGTGTGACGTGGTGTACGTGGGTTCGATTCACAGTCGAAGAAATCAAATATTTAATATTTTAATTTATTCAAATAATCATTATAAAATAATTAATTACTTTTGTTTTCAGAAAATGTCAAAAAATTTTAACCTGCACCTCCTGAAAACCATCCAAGAGCATCGACCACTAAACCATATGTTCTTATCAAGCTATCTGGCAGTTCCAATACGCGTACTACACAATGTATTTAATTTCGCACAAAATTTGAACCCACGACCAGCGGTTACAGTCTTATTATTTTTAAACTAGAAACTTCTATACGCCAAAAGTCAATGTTTCCCCTTTAGTGTCGTAATAATCCTAAACTAGCCAAAACCACGAAAAGTAAAGAATACCTCTGTCACCATTTACTTTTCCTGTCAAGAACAAGCCGTAACAAAATTTTAGCTTCTAAATATAATATATATGAAGAACCAACTATTTCTTCACCAGTAAAACATACTCTCTGATATGGTATGGTATGCGGTATACAGCGTGAAGCTGTTTTAATTTGTTTTTTTTTTATTATTTTATAACATAAATTATATATATTAGATAAAAGTTTTATATACATTATTGCTATCGCTAAAACTTATTCAGAGTTATAGCTATTTATGAAGATTGAAATTTTTAAACAAAAAATCTCTTAGTCACAATTTTAAAGAATATAAATAACTATAATAGATTGTTAATAATAATTTTAAAAATAATATTCTTGTATCTTTTTATATCTTTTTAAGTGTTTTTAAAACCGGTGTTTTTATGATATTATAAAGATATTATAAAGTAAATAAGGAAGTTATTATATAGTAAAAATGAACTATAAAATTAATATGAAACATTTGGTATTTGAATAATTAAAAATGGATCTTTCTGTGATCTCTGTTTTAAGAGCCAAACTATAGCATACACAATAAGTACCTACAATAACGAGTAAATATATATAATGTAAAAGCAATAAACATAGCATAATTTATATATTGTCACTTATCACATGTTGATGATCCCACCTTCTCTATCGTCTCTTCCACCAGCTTATAGCCAAAATGTAAACAGTAATTTTGCTTCTAAAACTTTTTCATTTAGTCCAGATTAAATCTTATCTTTAAAAAAAACAACAAAATAACACGGAATCACAACAGTACTGTCTTATCAACAAGTTGACCGATAGTAAATATGGCGGATTTAATCTCGCTGATGACAAAACATCATATTCTAATGTAAAATGTCTGCAGTACCTGTGCTTTATAATTTATAATAGTAGTTAATTTTTACTGTATTAAAATGCGTCTCAAGTTTGAGAATAAGTTGACTTGTGGATGTTTTTACATTTCAAGTATTTAAATCAATACATATATAAAAGGACTTGTTTTGACTGACTGAGGTAAGACGCACGCACAGCCGTAA
>DWAN01002112.1:0-15923 GCA_018230445.1 Heliconius hewitsoni
TGCCCATGCGTGTTGCCATTGCTGGCGACGTGACTCTACCACACGTACTTTAGTCCCCTCTTACGACACCACTAGTACCTGGATGATCCTATTCTAGGCCGGGATCACACGGCACAAAATATATTGTCATAACTACAGTAGTTGGATGTATCACGGACGGATTTTTTGTAGATATTGATGCGTTCTATAATACTGTGGAAACTTATTTTGTTTGATGATAGATCAATAGTTTTCGCAGCGCACGCGATTATAGAATTTTTAAGATCGATTTCTTCACACCTATGGTTACATTATTGCATTTTTATTAGGGATCTCTATTTTTTGAAAATGTAATATAGCCTATGTGGGTCAGTGAAGATGCAGCTTTCTTGAATAGTGGAAGAATTTTTAAAATCGGTCCGGTAATTTTTGTGTGAAAACAGTACAAACATACATACAAAAATATAAATCTTTCCTCTTTATAATATTAGTATAGATTAATCAGCTTCACACTGTTCCCTGCACTCAGCAGGTTACGCAGAGAGAACCTAGTATTAGACACTCCGTTCCCCACTTTCTGCTGGAGGTATTGCATGTCAAGTCTAATATTTTGTTCTTTTTGTTTCAGGTTGTTAGAAATTTAAACATAGCTCATGTAGAACTGCGAACAGAGACAAGTCCAGATGTTGAAGCCTATTGTCATTCTCGTAAAATAAATACAATTATAGTTGAACTTGGTTCCGAACTCAATAATTTAAGGCAGCAGTATGTTGAGGTAAAAGTTAATTATTATATTTAAAAAAAATTGAAGAAAAACAAAATTAGAGTGAAATATTTAACATTTTAATTTCCTCGCTCTGGTAACGAGTTAAGCGCGGCTTTGATTTCCGCCTCTCAACAGGCGATGCCTCACGACGATGGCGGAAAGTAGGGAGCGGAAATGTCTTAATGGGGAACGAAGTGTCTTAACACTAGGTTCCTGGTTCCCTCTACCTACCCTGCTATGTGCAGGATACAGTGTAAAACAAAAAAAATCTCCTAAAAATAATATAAGATATTTGTATCACTATTTTTCCATCACTTAACACATAATATAATAGTAGGTTTATTTTGCCTACCCTAGCAGGGTGGGTATACGGGAAAATGTGGGAACCTGAAAAGTAATAAATAATATTCATTATAAATTTATATTATAGATTTTAGATGTATATGCAAGGAATTTAAAGCAGCTGAACATATTACCACAAAATGTTGGAAATCTCTCCAAAGGAAGGATAGTCATGATGTACAAAGAATTTCAAAGTAGGGAGCGAGGTGCCAGGTGAATAGAATTTATTTTTTTATATAAATATCAATAATGGTAAACTAATACTTTTAATATATTTTAATACACAATTACACAGTTTCATATTATATTTAAAATATTCGCGCCATAATAGATTAATATTTTTTATGTACTTTTCCTCTTTTTTAGGGTAAAAACCTTGTATAAAGATTTATTTAACTTTTCAAATAAAACTACTCTGGTCTCCATATACATATGTATTTTTATGTGTGCAATAAAACAATTCTATTGTGTTCCTTTTAAGTTTAATTTCTGTTCTGTTACTTATTTTCTTAGTTTTAGGTCTGCCAAGTAACAATTTTAGCCACAGCCCATATTTAAATAGATACATATATACCATAGAGAAAATAAATTAGAGACCATTTTTATCTAAAATCCTCTAATGAAAAATGTTTTTACATATATAAGATCTTTTTGCTCTTATAAGCTAAAAATGAATTTTAAAAAAGTTCTTTTGTAAACAGCAAGGTAGGCAGAAGGTACCTAGTGTTAAGACTAAATAATAATTACATTGAGTGGGGATCGAGCCAACAACTGTCACACCCTTGCGCCACGACCGTTCATTTATAATTTGTTATATATTGCAGGTGCTATTTGTCGTTATTGTGGCTATAAATTTTATGTGCCTATAAGTTCAGCTTTAGAGTATACTATATAAAGTCTATGTATATTAATATTATTTATGAAGAACTCTTTATTTTTGTATTTCATAGACATCCAAAACACAATTACATAATGAAGGACTTCACATTTCTAATAGCATTGTTTCATGGACTGGAATTACTTGTGAAACATGGATCGAGAGTATTTTTGAATTTTTTCGACGAACACCCGGAGAAGTCCTGGATTCAATCTGATCAGAGACTTATGGCGTTTCTAGAAAAATTAAGAAGTGATCTCGGAATCAATCCTTTGTCTTTAGACAGGAGTATGTTACCAGATGGGACAATACCTGAAGTAAGTTGTATTATATTTTTTCCTTAGAAAATCCAAATCTTTTAAATATTGACTATACTATATTAGTATATGTGTAGTTTTTATAGTTATACAGAGTGTTTTTGTCAGCACCACTTTAAATGAAACCACAGTTTTAATTACTCTACTAAAGACTAATACAATTTAAAAAGAAAAATTTAAAAAATCTAAAAATATTTTTTAAAACAAAATAAATAATAAATTCATCGTTGTAAAATAAAACGCCATTTGTCTTGTTGTTTGTTTGGGAACCCGCCGCTTACACCTCATTCCGAAATCTAGTTATAGGTATTGGCGGCAAAGTTCAAAGTTGAGTAACCTTTAGTAATATTTTTATAGTAGTATGTGTTTCCGTTATTGGTATCTATGCGTAACTGAGTCACACGAAATACAGGTACGACACGATAAACATCGTGAAATGAAAATAATCCTACGTCTAAACTGTTGAAGTATTTTGATTAATTTCTTTAGTTATAATTATTTTATATTAGTTTAAAATATTTTACCCTATATGCTGTTCCCGTAAAAGCAGCGTTGACGCTTCCACCTGTATATAGTTATAAGTGAATAGTAAGCTTTTATTTTACCTAAAGGCAGTTGGGGACCTCAGTACTCATACTCAGTATGTTGTATATTTTGTAGCTTAACAGATATTTGGAAAATTGTGATTTTTCGAAAAAATCGAATACTTGATGAATCGAATTGGCTCCTGTATAAATAATTACATTTTTACAAAAGTCATTGTATTTATATTTTTAGATACCAAAGAATTTATCATTTGGACATCCAAAATTTAATAAATTGAAAGAAATCATGTTACAACACTTTACTGAAGCTAAGCAAAAGGGCGTGGAAACGAAAGCCATAGGTAGGTCAATAATATATAATATAAATGATATTATAATTTCTTATTTGAAATTTTTCAAATAGATATAAACACCCTCGTGGCGAAGTGGGACTGTGTTTAACTGTAAACACGATGGTTATTGATTCGAAGTTAAAAAAAAAAAATCCGCTCTCTTTCTCTCTTTTGCGGTTTTAAGTCGTGTGTCAGTGTCTCAAATTCGAGTCAAAAAGAGAGCACGTCATTTTTTAACACTAAGATCCCTCGGCTAACCGTGTATAAATGAGTGAGAAAAAAATAATACCGAACCAAAGATATTAAAATAATCTTGGCCGGATTGAACTTACAATTGTGTACAGTTAAATACTTTTTTATAAGCGGCATATTTTGTTTATTTATATTTATTATATAGAAACCATTACATAGTTATAGTTTATTCATATATTTAACATTTTACTTACTGAATTTTTATATTGTTTCAGTGTTTTGTGAGTACCGGGAGAGTGTGAATCTCGTGCACTGTTTACTGCTGCAGTGTCGACCTCTGATATTACCGCAGATGTTTGTGGGACAGGGCGCGTCTGGTAAACATTAATCGCTATTTAATATATTATTTAAATAAGATAAAATAAAATCGATACATGCTCTTCAATAGTAATAGAAGCGTGTTTATTACTATATATAATTTATTTACTGGAGATCCATTACATCATGAGTAAACCTTTATAATTGAATCTATGATTCGATTAGTGTAATATTGGAAGATAAATATAGATAGCACTTCGAAAATTTGGAAGAAAGTGGGCGATCGAGTGTTTCAACACTAGGTTCCTAGGTTTTGTCCGCCTAACTAAGATACAATGTGAAGTTAAGAAATATACCTAGGTAAAGAAAAAGCCAGCGCGCAGCGCGGGCAGGCGCGCGCGCTGCGCGGCTTCCGCAGCGGCGCGCGCAACGCGCTGGTGTGCACGTGCGTGGCGGAGGAGGGGCTCGACGTCGGGCGCGTCGACCTCGTCCTGTGCTTCGACGTGTCCACGCGCTCGCCCGTGCGCCTCGTGCAGAGGTGAGGGAGCACAGCCTTGATTTCTGCCATTCGTTCAACGCACATTGCCTCAAATTCGCTGGCGGAACAGTTCAGTGAAACTCCTATAAAAGTAGGTTCAAATATAACATTATTTACTAATTTCAGATGTGGGCGAACGGGGCGCTCTCGCGGAGGACACGTACATATACTGGTCACGGAGGGCAGAGAACATCAGGTTGTAGCTATTCGCATTAAAATAGTTTCGTGCCTTAAATAGAATTATTTAATACTTATTTAGAAAACGTATAAAAATTTGAACGGAGGCTCGAGCCGGGCCTACTGAAAACCGACCTGAAGGCGCGGGTTCGAATCCCGCTACGTTCAATCTTTTAAACGTATTTCTAAATAAATATTTTTCTTTCCTAAGTGTAGATTACCGCTTTAAAAATGTTAAAAATATTATTAATAATTTAACTTTCTGAATTAGTTTCGTTTTCTAATAACATTATCATCTTAAAGACTAAAACTATACATTGAAAACTAAAAAATTGGAGCCAATTCATAAATAACTGTCATTTCATAACAATTTATTAATTGTGATATATCTTTTTCATTTATGGATGGATCAAATTGAAATACACTATATATTGAGACGAAGGGTTTTAACACTAGGTTATCTCTGCTTAACCTGTATATACCATATACAGAGTACATACAACATAACACTAAAATAGGTTTTTTTATTACAGATTTTACTAGACAGTATGAGACAAAGAGATGGCCTCAACAATAATGTGTTAAAGTCAAAAGAATTAGAGAAAAATTTATTCAAGAACAATCCTCGTATGATTCCAAGAGAGTCCTTCCCGGAATGCCACAAGATGTACATAACTGTTGATAAAATAGATAACATGGATAAAACTAAAAAAGTAAACATTTTATAGTAAAAAAAAACATATTGTCATTTTTGAGTAAACTTATCATTTAATAACAGAACAACATGATTTTTCGCAATTTTATTATTAAATTAACATTTTAAGTGAAAAAAATATTTTAAACTTAAACGCGAGGATTATGAGTTTGTTTTTCACTCGAGAAAATGGAATATATTTTCATTTCCTCGCTCTTGTAACAAAGGGAAAGCACATCATTAAAATATCGAGTACCGCATTGTATTCTATATAATAATATATATAATAAAGAAATAAGTAATACCTAAAAAATTTAAGGGCCAAAAGGATTTAAGAACGATGTTGGTAGACAAGGTGTCCAGTTCAAATAAGAGTGAAGATTTGATATCTAAAGCGGAGTTTGAGAGCTTGTACCCAACAGGATACAGACATTGCGAGTTCTTTTCCAAGCCTAATCATTGGGCTATGAATACTGGTAAGCAATTACGTAAAAATATTTTCATTTTATTTAAATATTAACTCATTTAGTATAGATAATCTGAAGAAAGTAAAGAGAATAGAAATATTTTATAAATAAGCGATTAGAATCATATAAACTTTTTGAATCCCTCATAAAGTCATCAAGGCTTCATCTCTGTTTAACTGCAGATGGAGTATGATATGCTATAGAGACAAATAATAAGCTCTTTGATGTATATTCAATCGTTAAGATTATTTTTGTTAGTATTGTCGAATTAACTCTTTATATAAAGTATCTGAAAAAATTGTTTGCTTGACATTAGCTCTAAAAAATGTTTTTGACAAAATACTATGATATAGCGAATGATACTTCGGGTTTTAAATGTGAGGGTCCTGGGGTCGATTTCCACACATATCTGTGAAACAATGATTGTGTCTTTGTCGGTGTCTTTTGCTTATTTAAAGATTTAAAAAAAATGTTATACAATTTTTAATTTATCTAACCTTTTTGAGTAGATTCTATTTTTTTGTTCCAGATAAGTTAAAATCTTTTGAAAAAGATGGTCTTATAAATCCATCCACTTGGTTGGATCATCAAAGAAGTTTGCAACCAACTGTGAACATTGGCCATTCATCTGATACTCAAATATTAATTCATTTACTTCAATATAATTCGACTAAGAAAGATACATCTCGTTTTACCGAAACACCTGGTTAGTTGATGTTGTTACTACTTTAATGCATAATTAGGTTCATACTATAATTTATTTACTTGTATAAGTTATTAAGACATTGCTTTATTTACAATAAATTGTAACGTATGAGTTAAATTATAACTTTCTTCGACGGACTTAAGTTAGTCTCTGGGTTATATTAATAAATAGTATACAATGTATTTAATGAAAATAGAACCTCCTTTTTGAGAAAAGAGGATGGTTAAGAAGAAGGTACTTTTTCAAAGTTCAATTCATCAGCGCTCCTTTTACAGAAACAGCATATAGGGTAAAATGTTTTAAACCCATACCTAAAGAAATTAATCAAAATATCGTAACAGTTTAGTCATAGGCCTTTTTTTCATTTCACGATGTTTATCCATGGCCGTATTTCGTGTGACGCAGCTACGCATAGATACCAATAACGCAAACACATACTACTACAATACTAGTAAAGGCTAATCAACTTTGAACTTTGCCGTCAATACCTACGACTCGGCTTCGACTCGTATGCGGCGGTTTCCCTTTGGCAGGTTCATGTGCGGGTGCGTCGTTCTTGACAAATGGCGTTTTATTTTACAACGATAATTTAATTAGTTATTTAAAAAAAAAAGCACTTTTTCATTTTTAGAAAAAAACATTTTTTTAGTTATATTAGACTTTTATAATGTAGTTAAAATTGTAGTTTCATTTAAAGTAGTGCTGACAAAACACTCTGTATATACTAAGAAATTTAATGATTTGCGCGAGCACAGCGTATGCAGAGGGAACCTGGTAACCTAAGGTTTCGACATTTCGTTCCCTTTAAAAGAATTCCGTTCTACAGATTCTGCGAATTTTCAAGGTATTGCATGTTATGTTGTCCGCAACGCTTCGTTACCAGAGTTTATTGAAATGACAATATTTAATATTTCCTTTCTCCGAGTGGGAATCGATACCACAACCGTCACACACACTTGTGCCCCTGCTCCGCGATGGACTCGAATCATTTATATTAACTAAAATTGTCGTTTTCAGTTTTTACTCAAGAATCGCTAACTCCTAATGTATTCGCGTCTCCAATAAAACGTCAACAAAACAAGAGAAAAATCAAATCATCTACTAATAAATCGCCCGGAAAAAGAGATGGTGACATCAGAGCCATGTTTAGTACAATGACGAAATCCACCAAAAACTACACTAAAGTTATTAAAGAATTAGGTATTTCTAATGGTGGTAAAATTTCTACGAAACTTGTCAATTTATTTGTAGATTTAAATGTTGAGAATAAAATTGTTAAAAGTACGTGTTGGTTTTGTGTAAATGTATGTGATTGTAAATTCATACAAAGTATGAGAGATGATAGAACTGTCTTACCTTTATCGTTGCCGACACATAAAGAGCCATATTTACCAGATATTTCTCTAATTGATAACTTATCTGCAACTAATTTACTCGAATATTTTAATAATATCACAAATAGTCAAAATAATAATGATAAAGAGATAGGAAATATAAATCCAAATTTATGTAAGGCATTACAAGAAGAGAAACGTAACAGCGACATTAATGACAATGAAGAATTTAATTTTGATTTAGATGATTTATTCGCAGATGATATTAACAACGAAATTGTTGAATCTGACTCAAAATTATCTAATTTGAGAGAAAAAGATAATATAAGCAAAGTCCAAGATAATAGAAATCTAAATATCAGTAAAATAATTAATATTCCTGAAAATTCTAAATTACGCGATCCTTTCATAGCAGATATTGACGAAAATAAACAAAAAACGAATACTAACGAAAAAGAGGCTAATTTCGATCTAGGCGACATAGAAGATATATTTGCTGATAGTAGCTCAGAAGATGTTCTTGAAGTTAATACTGACAAGCCTATCTTAGACAACGTCACGAATAACGACAAAGATCTAGAATTCTTTAATCTGAACAGTATCGATGATTTGTTCGAAGATTCAGATATAGAATCTCCTAAAAAACTAGAGAATGAGGTATCTAAACCGACAGAAATTAAAGTTACTGGACAAAAACAGTCAGAAGATGTTATGGGGTATCCAACAAGCCCGTCGATACTTTCCGGTAGATCATTAAAAGGTACATCCATATCAACATCTCCAATACTTTGTTCCCAATCGCGAAAGTTTAACTTGAGCATTAAAAAAGATATCAAAAGCTCGACACCGAAAAGTGTTAAAAAATTAGAAATGATCAAACCTCGAGATATATTATCACCAATCAAAAAAGATACATCAAAATTGTCTGAAGAGACGAATATACAGAACTTTAGTTCTAAAAGTATGCTTACGATATCTCAAACTATAGATCTCATAAATAGGACGAAAAATAATAGTTCTACTGAATCTAAGGCATATAAAGATACAAAAGAAACCCGAATATGTGAGACAGAAAGAAGTTGTTCACCGATACTGTTGACGCAACGTGATAGAAGAAACATGGCGAATACATTTGATTCAACGAAATCTAAAATAAAAGAGCAAGAGCAAAAACAAACAAGTGTGATCATTCTCGACAGCGACAGTGATAGCGACTTCGAAGTCAATACGCAAATGCTCAAATTAGAAAACGAACAAATTAACGTGGCTTTGTGTGAACCTACACCGAAAACTCAAACTAAACAAGACGACACTGGTGGAAATTCACCATATTTTAAAAAGAAACCAGAACCGAGTGAGAAATCTGAAGCTACGACGTTGCAAAAAAAAATTTTAGCCGCGCTCACCTCTAATAAATTTAACAACGATTCATTCGGTAATAACAACGCACAAGTTAACTTCATGTTTAAATCCCCAATTCAATCGGGAAAGGAAAATAGAAATAATGTAGAAGAAATACTTGTCGACGATAAAACTAATTGTAATATCAAAAATAATCTGACAAAATTGCAAATGTATCGTCGGGAGAGTAATTTCACACCCAAAAATAACTTTTCAAATAATTCGATAAATATTTTAAATACAATAAATGGTGCTAAAAGGAAGATGGCGTTCAGCGACAGCGACGACGACTTCGACGAGCCTCGCAAGAAGCGGCTGGTGGCCGCTGCACACACTAATGGGCGCCTTCGTCGTAAAATGAGAAAAGTAAGTTGATATTGTTAAATTATAGCGTTATATATATTTGGTAACATTTAATACAATTATTCTCAACGTTAACGTTAAACTGAACACCATAAAACGAAGAATTAGTCGGAACGAATATTCAGTAGTAGGTTCTAAATCGGTGTATATTTGTAATTATAGTATAGAGTGTTAAAAAACAAAGAACTTAATTTATACATTACTATTTTAAATCTTTAAGAACTAATTAAAAATAATCCGAGGCCAGTCGTAGCGCGAGGGCACAAGTGTGTGACTGAACACGACTGGTTTTGGGTTCGATCTCGAGAAATTTAAATATTTAATATTTTCATATCTGCTCTGGTGTTGACGCAAAGCGCGACATTGAGATCCGCCACTCAACAAGCATTGCCTCCAGCATTCGGCGCAAAATAGAGACAGAGTGTCTTGACACTGGGTTCCCTCTGCCTACCCTGCTGCGTGCGGGATACAGAGTAAGGCTGATCGTTATCATTCTCGAGATTACAGTCTGAATTAATTTGTTATATTGTTATATTAAAAAAATACATAAAAGTAAAACTGACACCATAAACATTTCTTTCATTTCAAGAAGAAAAAGAAGAAGAACAGTAATTTCCTAGAGCTTGAAGCGGAACTTTCGGGTTCTTCATACAGTTCAGACGAGCTGTCAGAGGACAGTACGGGCAGTATTGCGGAGTTCTTATGCGACGACAGCGCCGTAGTGGACGACGACGACATGCAAGCGCATTACTTGAAATCTGTTAAGTGAGTCTTTTTTGTTTGGTTTTATTAATATTTTTAAGTCAAGTAAATAAAGTGCCTGACTGTAAACACAGGTTGTGGATTCAATTTCCGTCCGGGGACACTAATTATTTTAATTTCCCCACTCTGGTATACACGCATCATAAAAAATAAACTTGCTATAAATTATATTATTTATTTATTTTTATGACCTCACGCTTCGCTAAACATGTTAAGCAATGTTGCCAGACGCCGTTTGGTACAGATAAAACCTAAGATATCTGTTTTACGCCAATATTCGAGACATTGCGTTTTGAGTAGAGAAACTCAACTCCGTCTTAACAGAATAGAGAAGTGAAAATAATTAATTCCTCAAAATGAGAATCGAATCCACAACCGTGCTCCGTCACCGTAACACTAAACTTTTAACTAATATTTTATAATGCTATATATTTATTGTTATAATACATAAACGACAACAAAATATTGACCTTGACATGAATAATATTTGTTCATGTAAATATTTTTGTTACAGAAGTCCAATCAAAGGCGTTTTCAAAATACCACAATTACCAGATAATTTCAATAAAAGAGAGATCCTTTCACAAACTGTGTTAGATAACGATACGTACGAGATGGTATGTACAATTTTTTTTTTCTCTACGCTTCACGCTATATCTTGCACATAGCAGGGTAGGCAGAGAAAATCTGAGAACCTAGTGTTAAGACACTCAAGTATTAATTCTATACCGATTGTGAGCAAGTATTGTAAGCAAGTGTCTCGGAGATTTTTACAAATCTCCAGTACACAAAGATATTTGCTTGCTTGCTTGATCTACAAAGATGCCAACGACATAAGTTATAACAAGCATATAAGAATTTGGTTATGGCGTGTTTAGGTGTCAGAGCGCTTGGACAGTTTCCATCATATTTTGTATACGTTATATATTTTTTATACGTTATAAATATATATTTTTTTCTAAATATGAAATTACACTTAAAAAATGTCAAAAATCTTTAACCATTGTTGTAAATTCATACATTTAATACATTGTTACAGGATAGCTTTTGCGTGGACTCCCACGTTGGATTAACTCAAGCTAACGATATGTCGGAACTAGAAGTAGCTGAAATGATATTGGAGGAAAGAAGAAAAGTGAAAAGATCTCAAAAGAAAACCGTCTCTCAAAGCAATAATGACAGTCCAATATTTAGACGTAAATTTAAAACGGTTAAGAAACCAGTCATTGAAAGCGATTCTGAAAATAGTAGCTAGCAGTAGTTATAGTACTTTGTATAGTCTTGTTTTTGCTGTATCCCGCAAATGACAGGACCTTCCGCAAATTCCAGGAGGGAACCTAATTTTCGAGACGTTGCGTGTTAAGTGGAGCCGCCGTGCTTTTCCTTGTTGCCAAGAAATAAAAATAATGTATTCAAACGAAATTGAGACTACAACCTTTGCGTTTAGAGTCAACCACGGCAGTCGCTGCATCAGGGCGGCTCCAGATAGTATATTTGTTATATTTATTAAATTAATAACATGTTAAGAAGACTGGCACTTGGTTTTGGACAATATTTATGAAATTATTATGTTTAAAATATTAAAATGTAGTGATAAATTCTATTTAAGTATTTGTTTTATATTTATTGTTTTTTGGATTGTAAAACATATGTGCGTTAAATTATAAGTTGGTATCTAATTAATATGTACAGAATAAACATCCGCTACCTCTGTCGTTTCACACCAAGACTCATATATATCTACTCCGCTATGATTCTTTAAAACTTTATACTTGTTTATGGATTTTTTACATTTTGTAAATATGTTATTAATCTCTTAATGTTAATTCCATTCACCCGAATTGTCTTTTCCCAAAGCGAACAAATTAAATTAATTTAAATAACTAATTAAATCATTCCTTGGTGAACGGAAATGGAACTGTGATATATGAGATAAATTATATTAGTTGTAGTAGTCTATACAAGTGATGCTGAATAATGAAAAAACAGATATATTGTTATTAAGAAAAAATAATGTACATAATATACTTTTCTTAGCTGTTTTCATGTAAGTTTCTATAATACTTTTTTATAATGATTTTTTTATTCAAAATTCGTCAAATTATTTATATTTTGCTGTCTTGTTTTATGTTAATTTCATAGAATTTCAGTATTTATGAAACATGTGTTTATGTGGTTCAATAAATGAAACTAAACAATTATAATGTGTTATTATTTCGCTTATATTTATTCCTGAAAAGCATGACAAAATTATAGAACATTAACTAACTAGATTAAAACATTTTTTAAAAAATATAATTCAAGACTCAGTTTCAACAGGTTGTGGTGGAGCTTCCTTTGCCTGTCGTCTTTTATGCAAGTCTTCGAGCTCAGCTTGCAATTCTGCATATCGTTTTTGTAAGAGCTTCTCACGATCTGTTTGGCGATTCACATCTTCTGTTAGTGACTGTGAAGAATGATATTATATTAGAAAAAATATTTACAGTCTATTATTTACACTGGTCTTGGATAATTTAAGTTATAAAGGCAAGATGACTGATGAATCTGTTTACGATATTCTATTCTCATTAGTGTAGGATATTTGTATTACCTCTATTCTTCTTGGAATGGCAGCTTTTTCTTGTTCAGCTAAAAATTTGAACGTTGATAACTCCAAGTTGGCTTGCTCAATCTGATCTTGTAATTCTTGGAATTGTTTTATAAGAGATGCTGTTCTACTTTGATAACCACCTGTGGGGAAAATATAGCTGTTATTTACACTTTAAGGGAAGAAAATATTTTGAAAGATATAATAATTAATCAGATTCACAATACGACAGTACTTACAGTTTAACATTTATTAGAATGAGTGTTTATTTCTAAAATTGTTATTTTATTACTTGTTTAAATGAACACACATTCGGTAGATTGCGTATAGTAGCGAACATAGCTTCGCTACTATACGCAATCTACCGAACGACAATAGTATTTTAGTCGTGATCCTGTGACATATTTTTATAAATTATTCACATATTAGTTAGACTTACATATAAATATTTAAAAAAATATAGATACCTGTTAGCACACGCAATTTTTTTTCCATTTTTGAGCATTTTTTAGCTTCTTTCGCCATATGACTTCGGTTCTGTTCTAGTTTCTTCTCGGCAGACTCAAGTCGATCCTTCTTACTTGCGAGATTAGCACGCGTATATCTATTCTGACCGGGCAGGAAGAGTACCTACACGAAGAACAGATTTTTTTATACCATCACATCTTAAAAGTGATCTTTGGAAATAATACCTATTTATGCATATTGATTGGGGTGCAAGAGTGGAGTACCTGCGCCAGGCACTCCTCCCACACGCAGGTGTAGGCGTCGAGGCCGAGGTCGCCGTGCGCCATGCCGGCGCGCACGGCCTCGGCCTCGCGCGCCAGCGCCTCGCGCGCCGCGCGCAGCTCCTCCGCCGAGAACTGCTCGTAGGGGTGCGCCTCCAGGTACGCCAGGTGCGCCGCCTGCTGCTGCACCACGCGCTTCTTGTCGACGCCTGTGATACAATACACATGAAAGCACTAAACATATTCAATTTGTTTCTCACAAATAACATCGTCGTAAAATTAAAAAAAAAAAAGAAACAAATATTATTTGTGCCTTTCAGCAATTCTGCAATCTGAAGCTGAGTTCAGCTCACCAGGCTCTAGTACAGGCGACGCTCTGGATGATCTGCAGGGTCTTTTTTTGAGACGTGGATACATATACATCTATAAATTACCGGGCGGCGGGTCGTGCAGCGCGTCATAATGCAGCATGGTGAGCATCTCGGCCTTCAGCAGCTCCTCGGCGCGCTGCAGCGGCGTGAGGGGCCCGGCGCGCGGGGCCCCCGCCCCCACCTCCGCCGGCCGCGTCACCCCGCGCACCACTGCCGTACTGCGGAGCGCTAGGGCTGCCAAGCCTAACAAAATATTTATTCATTTATTTCAGCTTTCCTGTTTATCGTGCGGGATAATAGGATAGGTTGAAGAAATGTAGTGTAAAGTCCCTTCTGTTGTCCACTTTCCGTCAAATTCTGGAGAAGTTATACTTCACTCACGTCGCTGGTGCTCCTCGCCGGCGGCGCGCGCGTCGCGGTCGGCCTGGTCCTCCAGCGCGGGCGCGGGCGCGGGCTCGCCCTCCGCCTCGTGCTCCGGCACCACTATCTCGTAGTCGTTGCGCGGCGCCGGCAGCGCCTGCAGCGCCGTGCGCACCGACGCCTTCACCTGCGAGTGGCAGTCAAACGACGCAAAGCTATCGAGCTTTCATTTGCTAAATCTTACTTGCCAAATACTTTAATGTTAAACAGTAAGTAAGTAATCGGAGCCTGACGATGTAACCAGAAAATCTTATGTTATAAGCTTGCTTATATTTAACTGCAAATTAAAGCAATATACATATAAATTTGTTAGGGTGAACTGAGAAACAATTAAGTAATTTTTTTTTTAAAAACAATCTTTTATATACCTTATTTAAAACGCAAAAAGTATTATATACAGCTATTACTTTATGTTTTATCCCACATAGCAAAGTGAGCTTCGACTTGAGAGAGAGAGAGAGAGAGTGAGATATTAGCAAAAATTGTTGATCTCTACGAGACTCTTTATTATTTATTTTTTATTTATCCTTTTTTGCTTTACAGTTCATTACAGCAGAGTACAGAAAGAGAACCAAGTGTAGAAAATAGGCTTTGTTGTATGTTAATAAATGATAAAAACATTATATTAATTTATAATTTTTCTACTATTTATAATTAATTTATAAATATTAATTTATAATTTTTCTACTATTTTCTTCTTTTTTTTCAGCGTCATACTGTATCCGGTCTGTAGCAGGATAGGTAGAGGGAGCTTAGTGGTAATGCACTCCGCTCCCCATTTTCTGATGAATTTTAAATGCATTGCGTGTTAAGAGGCGAAACTTAACGCCGCGTTTTGCGTCGACACCAAAGCGAAGAAATGAAAATACTAAATGTTTCAACCCACTACCTGTCGCGATTAAAGTCGCACGCTTGCTTGTCTCTCAATATATAAATTACATAATTATACCTGGTTATTTTGCTGAGGTGTATCACCAGTGCTCAATCTATCTTCTGGATTGATGCTGAGCTTGTCCCTAAGACCTGGCGTCTAAAATACAAATTACATATATGATTAGAAATTATACAAAGTGAGAATTTTAACAGTGCTGGGGACTCATCATGAATGGGACTACTCCATTATAAAACTCGTCATAGTACTCGTCAACTCGTATAGTTAGCCATTCGTTTCGTATTTCTAAAAGCATAGAATGATTTTGGTAATTATAGATTGTTAGAGATCATTTTTATACGTTTTCTTAAAAAGTACTTTTCTTTCTTAAATGTGGAAAAACGCTTTAAAATTGTTAAAAATAATTTAGATTTTCTAATAAATTTTACCATGTTCTATTCCAGTGTTTTCCATTAGCCGGGTCGCAATACCGGGCCATAAAATAAAATACCTGGTCGCAACACCAAGAACCAGACAGAATTTTCCGAAAGCTTGCTTGCATATTTGGTAAAAAATAAGCAGTAAATCTATAATTTTCTTTATATAATTTAATAAATAAATAGGCGATACCAAGTATGTCATACTAATAAAACCGGTTTACTATTAATAAATAGGTATTATTTTACTTAATGGAACCAGCATAAGTTTAAAGTATTGAGTAGGTCACTGGCCATTGAGGCCAGTCGTGGCGCAGCCGCACGAATTGTGACTGCAAAACCGACTGGTTGTGGGTTCGATCCCCATTCAAAGAGATGAAATATTTACTTAAATTTATA